>JAPMOQ010045994.1:1912459-1968962 GCA_026543055.1 Argiope trifasciata
GAATTTGATGACAGAAAACTGCGTTTTATTAAAAATATGATAATTTTTCAGATCAAAAAGGACGTTCGTCTAAAAATAAACTATCTAGTAATATAACAAATTTTTGAAAAGGTTTTTCGATTTCGTTTTTTAGCAATTTACAGAATGTAGTTTTAAATCATTCACCTTTACTTACAAAAGTTTTTCGTCTTTGCTAATGTTGTTATTTTAATAGATAAGCAAATTCCCTCGAGGCGTAGGCTTGTCCGTTGTTTACTAGTCTTCTTCTGAAGACATTTCAGTCAAAGCTTTCGTGTCTCATTTCTTTTGAGTTACTTACATCTGTCTAGTGTTCAGCGTAGAACCCAGCACTGGTCTAATTATTGAAACCGGACCTGGCCGATGCACTACAATCCGCCTTTCCTCGAACAAGAAATATTCTCAGCATTGCTTCAGAACTGAGATAGAACTTCATTTATTATTCTAATTCCTCCAAGAAAGTAGGAAACATATACGAAGAAAAGAAAGTGCGATGCAGCGGCAGTTCGTAGATTCAAAGGCAAACAGTGCTGCATAAGAAATTTCTTAACAATGCCTTTTAACCTGTAGTAAGACAAAATTCTTACATTTAAAGTAGCTTTCTTTTCCTGCAATTTAAGCAATATTAAATTAGCAATATATAACGACTGCTGAATCTGTTTCATTCCCAAATCAGTCAAGAAAGCTAGTCGGAATATGCAACTCAAGGTATATTATCATCTTTGAAAATTAATAGTGTATATTTATATAATTAATTTAATGATTAACATAATAAGTAATAAATAATATTTTTTTTCTTTCTTTTTACATGAATATTTTGGTTGGATATACAGAATAAGGAATAGTTGTTTAAGTGAGGAAAAAATAAGCGGAAAAAGTTTAGTTGAGCACCAATTACTTATTTATTAAATTTTGTTAATACCTGCATTTCCAATAGAGGTCAAGAAACACTTATCTATGCATAATTTTTAAGATTCGAATATTAAAACAATTAATAACATTCTTACCTATCTCTTTATCTATTGAATAAAGAGATGGGTAAGGATGTAATTGATAGAGATCGGTAAGGATTTAATAGATAGAGTTGGGTAAAGATGTAATAGATAGAGAATGGTAAGGATATAACAGATAGAGATGGGAAAAAGATGTAATAGGGAGGGATGGGTAAGGATGTAATTGAATGTTCTTTATGAATTGAATGTATTAAAGAACATTTCTATTTCATAACCTACTTTAATCCAATTTGCGATTATATTGTATGATTCAGAAGTGATATTTTATTTTGCGCATGTGGTCACCAAACTTTTGGCATAAAACGATCAATATGTGATGCGAAAACGAGAAAAATAACTTCCTCTTATTTACAATGGATGTGCTATTTTGCGGTGCCTTGCAATGTTTTCTTGCCGAAAACAAAAAAAATTTAACCTTAAACAACAAAATTTTAAAACCTTAAATAGGAATTAGAGAAAACAGAAAAATAAACTAAGATAAATTCAATTTTATCAACAAATTTGGGATGTTTTCAATGCATACCAACCAGTTTATCTTTTATCTATACTAAAAAATCTTAGAAGGATTATTTCTAATTATATCTGTAAATGCTTGGAAAATATTGATTGTTTCCATAAAAGCTAATATTGTTTTATAGAATTTTATATTTTTAAAATTACGACTCTAAATGTTTGAGAAAAGTTGACTCATTACGAAATGATCATCATTTAGCTTAAATTCAATCCGTATTATATCGGTCATTGATATTATGGTTTGATTAATTCTTTTCAAACATTTTAGCATTTACCTGGGAGTAAAGAATCAAAATATACAATAATAATCTCTTATCAATAAAAAAACCACTTTTAATGTTCTTACACGTTACTCTTTTTAATTATAAAATTCAAGAAGTCTTATTAAATGACTGGCCAAACTATTGAATGAATTCTCGAATAAGAACCTGAATAAACCTTTTATTTGTGTCTGTTGTCACTCGTTTTACATCACTTATAAATCTGTTTTATAATTTTTTAATAAGACATGGTTTATTTGTTTCCTACTTAAATCGCTGAATATTTCCCAGTATTCTAAAATCTAACTACAATTCCTAAGGCAAAATAGGTCACTACATTTTTGACGGTATTTATAGTGGAGAATTTTATTTAAGCATTTTTTTCATTTCAGTCTTTTGAGAATTTTAACTATTAAATTAGCTTATTCGTGTTAGTTTATTTATTCGTTAGTTTAATCAACAGCGTTTTTTCTATTTGAATTTAATAACATAGATTTTAATTTAATGATTTTGCAAGAATTGGTGATTTTTTCTAAAATATTTGCCTTGTGCTTCGAGTTTATTCAAGTCTGTTTTTGAGTTTATTCAATTTTTGTATTTTTAATGCTGTATTTCTACATTTTGTGCAATTCAGCACTTATATAAGGTTTTGATTGGGAGGGGTTTTTTTTTTTGTAAAACTCTAATTTTTCACTGTTTGAATCCATTTTAACGTTCCCCTGTCCCATTAACGATAAGCAGCATTTCCAACCAGCTGTGTCATCGCCTGTTAAAACCCTCAATTGTTAAATGTCACCAGATTGCCAGGCGGATTGTCTTCTTATCGTCTAGTGTCGTTATATCTGTCATTGACGATGTCAGCTAAGGAACAACACGTGGGGCTTATTTGGAATGAGCTTATCTCACTTTCAAAGGAAAGGAGTGTCAACCAATGCGAATTCCAAATGGTCCCATTGTGAAGGGACTATCATTAGCACGTGTTCCAGAACTGTCAGATACAAGGACATATCATTAATGGTCATTTACCACACCAGACTGGAGTCACAAATGTGGGCAAATTACTGAACTACTGGCCGATTGATAGCTCACGTGGATGAATGGAAAATGAGAAGACAGAGTTGAGGCAGCGATAAAATAGGGGGATTTGTTTGAAGAGAAGAGACTTTTTGGATTACGGCCTGCTGCATTTTACGCTCCACCCTAGAGTAGAATTGCTGATTAGCACCCTGTTAATGTCTTACTGTGTTCTATATGCGAATTGATGGAGAACTCTTTTCCCAATAAACCTTCAACCTTTGACTGTTGTGTAAATATCAAATTCTAAATGATGTAAATATGAAATATTTTAACCTAAATTGGAATAAATTGATTTTATGTATATATGACTGTAAATAAAAGAATTGTCAGAAATTCTACTCTTTTATTTGATTGGTCAGGATCAAGACATGACACCATTATCTTATAACCTCTTGGTAGCCTTTGTGGTAAAGGCAAATAAAAAAATAAATATTTTAAATTTCATAAATAAAGAAAATTTTGATGAGAGAATAAACACGAATTCATTCAGTATTATGTTATTATTCATAATATATTTCTTGTTTCTTTCTTTCCAAAAGATTTTAATCACTAAGATGGCTGTTAATTGTGATACAATCGCCCTGAAGTTCCAGAAAATATTTGCATCGGTAAATTACTGAAATCTGACACCACATCATAGGATATTCCTACCATTCATATTCCATCATATCTAACATTTATAGCAGTATTTCCTCGCCATAACGCACAATTAATGGTTGTAGTAGTAATATAATGATGAGGAGTGGTCTTAAATTATGGATTGTTAGATTGTTGGGGACAGCACAAGAGCAGCTGGAGTATAGGCAATATAAAGATTTGTAGATAACCCTATGTATCCCTTTGTCAAGGTTATAAAGAATCTTCTATTGTTTTTCAACACAGAGCAATAACTCATGGTACGTCAAATTTGTCCATATTTAGGTCAAAGATAAAACGAACAAAGCGTAACCACTTTCTTATAACAGTGTATCTTAATACCTTAATCTGAAGAGTATTTATTTACTTCTAACGTTGAGTAAATATATTAAATGACGACAAGAATCGCTATTTTTAAAAAGCTATTAAAATGAATTAAAATAATGATTACATTTATTTAAAATTATTTAGAATTTGATTTTGATTTGCTGTTTAAAATTTGTAGTAACTCCTAAATCCATGTCAACTTTTGATTAATTTTTCATACAATTTATTTTATCCTATTTTGTAAAACTGTAAATAAATAAAACAATTTAAAATGTTCCTTTCACAGAATTTTGCTGGAAAAGTTTAGTTAATCAAAGTAATTTGACCTTGTCAAGTAACATAACAGTCAATAATTGTCTTTTTAAAAGGAATGCTTTGAATTTAAAAAGAAGAAATTAAAATACTGAGCTGAATTAAGATTCACTTCTTAAATAAATATCCAGTTAGGGAGCTGAATGTAACCTACTGATGATCAATTCACATTTTTCAATCGCAATGATTGTAATTTTGTCATAACTATGAGACTTTTTTAGTTCATAGAGCCTCCAGCCCATATCAACGCTTAACTTTTTGACTAATAATTTCAGAATTTACTGTACCAGGCCAACATAATAATTTATCCAAATCTTGTATGATATCTGTCTTGAAATTGGTATATCAGCTGTCCAGATTCTACCAATAAAGTTTTCTAAATAATTCTATAATAAAGTTTAAAGAAAAAAATATTAATAAAACAAGTATTGCCTGCATTGACAAGTGTTGCAAAACGGTAATAATCATGATAAAATATGTACATGAACTTCTAAAAAAAATTTAAGTAATACATTTTTTCTTAGTGCTTAAACAGTTATAAATGCAGGTAGCCACGAAAGAATTGCCTTGGGAACTGCTACTCACTTCATGCTTTGGTATTTGCGATAATCGAAAGGATTGTCGTTACGATATCAACAAGAGAACTGAAAGTGGTCCTAAGAACCATCACCGGTCTTGGCTGAATCCATCTAACAGGAGTTAAGTGTCTTCATTGAATTAGAAATTACTAATTAAATTACTACTCTTATTAGAAACTATTAATTAGAAACTATTATTACTATTAATTAGAAATTACTACTCTTAACAATTAATACATCCGCATACCTAAAGGGCTATATCTCATTTACGTATACTTGGTGTCTCAAATGGAAGTAGATATATATGGATAAAATTGCTTAGTACAACAATTTAAGAGTAAAAATAACTTTTGGGGAAGAGAATTTTCTCAACGATAATATTTGCAAAGCAATTTTAGAAAAAAATACAAAAATAAAGTCAAAAACAGAACTGAGCTTCTTCTAAACTTAACTGTAATCATTTTAGAATTCGATTATATTTTAAGTACTGATAAATGAATAAAAATTAATTCAGAACTTACAAATGCGTTAAATGACTTAAAACTGCCATTTTGGGCAAACAAGAGTTTTGTTTCGTCTTTAAAATGAAAAAAACAATCTTTTGGATGATAAATATCTGTTAATATAGACAGTAATATATTAGAAGCTTTATTTTCATTAATAAATTTTAAATTTCAAACTTCATCAATACGAAATTTAATGTATTTGGAATACACCGCTATATCAACTACACAAAATCAAAATCTGAGATGTAATTTTTAAAAACGTTGAATGTAGGTTTGTGTGTGTATGCGACAAAAAAGCAATTAAGTTTAAGAAAACGCAAGGTTGAATTTTTCCATATGAAAATTTTATGAGCTCCTAAGAAGAAAGAATTATATAGTTTGTTTGTTTTTTTTGTTGTTGTTGTTGTTATCTGGAGCAAATAAATTATTTTAAAAAAATGCCAGATATCAATTTTTTAGTTCTACTCATTGCATAAAAATATACATAGGGTAAATATATTGAGCATCCACCATGTTCAACTTTCACTTTTTATGACACAGATAGATAAAACGATGTTACTCCTTCAAACTTTAAAAATTCAAAAGCAGGTATGAATAAACACAAGAATGAAAAAAGTAAGAAAACAAACTGGGTTCCTCCAAAGAATATGCAAGAAGAGGGTACATAAATATTGAAACCTTTAAATCCAGAACGACTTCTGATAAATCAAATGAAATATCCTTCTTTAAAAATGAGAGTAAGCAAGCGTGTTCTGTACTGAGATACAAAGCGAATCATGCATTGATCCATCAAATCTACTGCATTGTGACAAAGCACTTAAAAAATTTCTCTAAACAAAAAGAGAAAATGCTCGGAAGGAACTACAAAATGTTTTCTTCTATTTTGATCGCAACGCACAGATAAGCTTAGATATAAAAAAAAGAATGTAATTTTTCTAGAAAAATTCTAGAAACTTTCAGGTAAGACAAAAAGAAAGAAGCAGAAATAACATTTTAAGCCGAGTCTGTTTGGTTCACATAAAGGCTTTTAAATTAAGTTTGCTAGGCGCATCTGCGATTCAGAGCACTTATTTTTACACCTGGAAATATAGTAAAATAGTAAAGATCTGACAAAATTGAATAAAAAGAAGGAGACTTCATGATATAGAATAAAAAAGAATGAAATATATTTTGTTAGAAAATATGAAGGCAAAAAGTAAAAGTAAATTTAATTCTGTGAACTTCACAGAAAATAGTCCTTCTATGTAAACTACAAACTAAAATGAAATATGAAATTCAAAGTATTCAAAAATAATACTTATGTATTCTTAATCGTTGCTATCAATACTGCATAATTATCTATTTAGAATTAAAATCAATAAATTTTACCAGAGAAATATATTCCCAATTTATAGGCCTACATTAAGAAAGAGAAGCATAAGAGGACCTTATATAATTTAATTATAACGTATGCCTCATGGGACTTCGATTGAAAAACTATTACTTTGTATTAAAATGAATTTAGAGTCATTAAATTTATAGTTTTATGATGCACGCTAAGGTCTCATATTAAGGTCTCAATTTAAAGGAATACTAGAGCCATTATGTTCTAGTATTACCTTAGTAGTAGCGTTCTAGTACTTGATCTCGTAGTTTTCAACCCTGGTCAAATAACGAGGACAACCCTTGAGATGACATCCCATCTCCGAAATTCCACATTACAGCAACGAGTGGACATTTGGCCTGTATGGTTATGGCAAGCAAAGCACCCGCTGCTCAGCGGCTCACGGGCGAAATCGTGTTCCATGCGTGGAACCTCCCGAAGCTGAGACCTTATCACCAAGCCACCTTAGAAGTTAATGAATGCAAATATTAGAATGTACAAAATAGTTAGAATCAAAGCATTTCCATTTGTAAAAAAATCTTTATAAAATATATGTCACGGGTAAAAGGAAAATTAAAAGAAGTTCAAACATCTAGTCCCAAACATTATAATATAATAATGTTTTAGGTCCGAGTATTGCATATATATTTTATTTTTACTCTTAGATAAAATATATATTAACTACACACATGTCTATAAATTAAGAATAATGCAAGTTTAGGGAAAGAAAGAGTCAGAAGCAAGGCAAATGTGACTTATTTATAAAACCTATTTATTAAAAAAAAAGGTAAAGAGCAAAAAAGAAGCTATGTTTGATATCAGTAATAAAAAGTGAGCTTTTTTGCTCCCTGGAGCAAATTACAAAAACCAATATTAGATGGTTGGTATTATGGTTAATATATAGTATATAAGGTTAATATATGTCTCCGACAAGATGCAATACATTCTGTACAACGCCTAGGCATGCTGAGTATGATCTGATCTTGGGGAATATTACATTGCTCATCAAGTAATGCTCACCGAAGTAGGAGATGGTTGACGGGCTGTAATTCGTCGGCCAGGCTATACTGGATTTCAAGTCCGGTGAGAATGTTGGCCAGTTCATACGGGAGATATCCTCCGATCGGAGCCATTCGTTTATGATGTGTGCACAGTGAGGACAGACATTATCATCCATAAACACGAATTCTGTGCCTATGGCGCTCCGAAACAAACGTACATGTGGTTCCAGAGTGGCATCCCGATAGATTTGACCTCTCATGGTTTGAAAATGCAAGTCAGTTCTGGAACCCAGAATAATACCTCTGCAAACGAGCAATCCTACACCACCGTAACGGTGTTGCTCGATGATGTTCTCTTGGTGTTAACGGGTACTTGGAAATATCCATATAAAGGTCTGGCGAGAGTCAGACTGCAAACTAGGAATCGTCAGAAAACATCACAAAAGCCCATTGTTGTGGTGTTCACAATGCATGCTCTCTACTTCAGGCTAACCGCAGACGACAATGAGTTGCAGTAAGTGGAATACATCTGTCGGACTTATTAGCATATAGACTAATCTGCTCTAAATGCAGGTACACGGTCTGCCTTGAAACTGTCGTACCAGTGACTGAAGAGAGCTGACGAGACAGGTCTGATGCTATGCTCCATCTCTTTCTTTTGGCAGTAACTTCCGAATTCCGATCCTCATACGGCATTGTAACTCGGAGAGTGACCTGTGCTGTAACATCTATTCCGATTCCCATTATCTTGGAATCGTTGCCATAATCTGGAGATGACACTCTGGACGATTTGAACTTCCTCGGATACTTCCATCTGGGTACACCCTCATTCCAGATGACTGACAATTCTACCACATAAAAATCATTCAAATCCATCCTTAGTATCATAACTATGCTGTTATTGCACTGAAAGGCTTATAAAGCGCTTGCAAACAATTTTACTTCTTTACCTATATTCCTTATACATCATTATCTTACACTCCCGTCATTGTAACGTGTCACTATTACACTCGGTGTCATCTAGTGGCATCTTGCAGTTTGCACATGATTTTTAAAGATGTGTGTAGTCATTTTACTGGTGATATATGCATTTTAGAATTAAATTTCCGAGTGACTGAATTGTCCTTCATTTATGGAAATGAGTGGATTAACAGCGTGGTTACAAAAAAATGTATTTAATATCGTACCAATGAGCTTTCATATAAATCTGGAGAATAAACAACGAAAACGGTTGTTAGAGAGATACTTAAAAATTTATTAAAAATACGGAAAAATTGTATGGAAATGAAAGCAACTAATGATATTATGATAATATTATTCAAGAATAAAAAAAGGTGATTAAACTATTGTAAGGGCTTGTGTATCATTTTATAGTAACTTAGCTTGGTTTGAATCACTCTCTTTTAAAGATATACAGCATACTTTTTTAAATTGATGCTAGTAGTGAAATCATGAAAATGTATCTTAAGTAAAAACTCTTACCAGTCTCTCCCCAACGTTTTTTCAAACAAAGCTAGCAGGAAAACACTTCGAGTATAAACACTCTTTTTCACATATTCAATGTGTATGAGTACGCCTGCTCAGAAAATCTTTTGTAAAGCTAAGTTTGAAACCTACAATCTCTAAAATGACATTTATCTAGCTAGAACAAAGTAGGAAATAATTGTAAGACCTAAAATTTCTGACATTTCGATTTGATATTCAAAGTACCAATCATGGTTGTCGATCATAACATATGCTTTCGTTTCAGTATTTGAAAACAAAGCCTCCCCTCCAAAACCGGAGATTGTCAATCTCGAGATCTGATGCTACAGAAGATCTTTCGTGTATATGGATCAACACGCTTAATTTTTCAAGAATCATGCGGGGTTTGTTTTTTTTTTTTGTTGTTTTTTTTGCTGGTTGCAAGTGGAAGATTGCAAGGAAATCATCATATCAGGTGCATCCTTCGTCATCAAACAACGATTTAAAATTAAAAGTCCTGTCCCAAAGCAGTTCTTACTAAAAATCGCTATTTGAGTCAACTTTTGGGTTTTATATTCCATTTTATGTTTTCAATTCAATTATAAAGAATTTTATTTATTCCATTTTAGAAACTTTGATTACCTCTGCCAACCATGCATTCATGTATTTATGGTATTATCCTTATTCTAATATTTGCTATTTTGTGTCTTTGTACTTGATTTGTGACTTTTTTGTGTACGATTCTATTTGTTCAAAAATTTGACCTTGTAAATTAATGTTTTTTGGTATTCTTTTTTTTTAAATTTTTTCTGTGTTTTTTCTTCGCCATTTTATTTACATTCATATAACATCTTACATTATAATTAATAACGTGTAAATATCAGCAATTCTAAGATTGCACGATTATCCTTCTCTTGTAAATCTTGGAAATTTGCAGTAATCATTGAAACATTTGATTCAATTTCATCCTCTCAATGTGGCTACTGAATACTTTTATGCAGAAATATCCTCCTCCAGGACAATCAAGTCACTCCCTGATACCAAAGAGATGGATGACTCATCGTACTAAATTATTGAATGCATAGCTGTCATTCGTTAGCGTTAGATAATTAACCCAGTATTTCCGAAGTTAAAATTCTTCCTCTAAATACTATGATTAAGTATTTTATCTTAAAACATAGTACTTTCATAAACTAAATAGAATATATGCTTCGTTTTTTATCATGCACCTTGGAAGGCTTTTAGCAAAATTTTAGTGAGTTTGCATATATTTGAACATCGCTTTAAAGATAAGAATATTTCGGTATTAAGCTATTGAAAGAAATGTAGGGAGAAAAATATTAGAGGTATATTTTATTAAAATTTTGATGCATTTGCATACAGTGAATCAGAGATTATTTGTATTTTAAAACCTATCTTGCATTACAGTTTCGTTCATACCAAAAGTAAAATGATGTCTTTAACAATATGGAATTTCCCTCCTTACAGTAAGCTCACAAGCAAATAGTGACGAAAATTAGAAATACAGAAAAGGAAACAGTGTACAAATTTATGCTTATACAAGTCAAGATAAAATTAAATTTAGCTCCACTAAAACTAATTAGCGATTTACAATCTTTTTTGTTCAAAAAGACTGAGAAACTGATTTAAAAATGAAAAAGATGTCTTCAGTAAAAAGTATCGAACTTTATTTACAATAAATGAAATGAATTCTAGCGAATCTTTGTTAAGGACGACCAATCCATATAACGACAAACGAAAAGTCGATGTACTCAATGCCTTGATATATTTAATGTGCACTTAAGGTATAGATTTTTCATTAGTGGTATTGGAACATCGTTTACTTAAATTAACTTCGGAATTGACCTACACAATACAAAGGAAATCTGCAGTGGTTACAGTTCACATCAATGGTAAGAATGTTTCGACTAGCAATTTAATTTTCTTGATTTCTCAAGCATCAATTTATATTTTTACTTCTTGTTATTATAGAAAATTGAAACTAACTCTGATTTCAGAAAAATGTTTCAATATTATTGATAATAAATATTTATTATTGAATAAATTTGAAAATAAGTTCGTTTATGATGTTAAGCTTCTAATTAATTCTTAACTATAATAAGCAATTGAATAAAATAAAATGAAGCTTGAATGGTTCAAAAAGTTTGTCTTGTAAGTGACTGGTAATGTTGGGTAATCGTATGTGATTTATAATCACCTGAAAACCATTTTAGAGTTTTCTCATCCATCTTAAAGAAAGCTTCCTGAGTAATTCGAAGATCGCCATCACTACAGCATGGAAGTGGAAATTACGTTTAAGTCAAAATTCTTATCAAGGGCCTCTATACAGCTTAGCTCATACGAAGTATGTCCCATTATGAAAGTGAAATAACTTGAACTCACAGCTTTAATATATCCAACAAGGCAGCGAGAACTAACTACCATATCGAAGACGTCTCAGATATGAAGCATCCTACAGTGAGAATACAGTGATGTAGAATGTTATATCTCTAACTTTCCAACGAGCCTCGGAGGCACACGGATAAAAAAAACTGAATTACCAGACCCTGTTACAACAAAACTAGTGCGAACTGTTTCTCAGTTCTAAGGCCATCATCAGCCTCGGTGCAACCTTTCCCTAAGAAAGTACATTATTGATGGGGGAGCCACACCCCACCTTTCCATGTACCCTCCAGGTTGATGAGAACCAACCACCATACCGGACTCTTCTCATGCTCATCCCGAGATTTCCTCGGGGTGATACATTGATGAGGAAAGAAAATTCTAGCCTTTTTGTTTAAAAAATCGATGTTTCAATCCATATTCTATGAAAAACGTAACATGCATGTAGATCAGATACAGGCAAGATTTAATCTGAGGCAATTAGCTCTCCTTTTAGAGTGTCACAGAATCGTAAAAAGCCCCGATCAGGCAAGAGAGATTAGAAAACTATCAGATGACATTACTTCAAAAAACGATTAATAGCATAAATAGAAAGAGGGCTTGCATATTTTTTTTTACATTAGAGGTTAAAAAATGTGGTTCAAGGAAATGATTTCTGATCTGAAAATTGTTCTTGAAAAACGATGCATATAGGAGCACATGCTGAAATTCATTTAATAGAGCCAACTTTCTTTTTCTCTAAATTTGACTAAGCATTTAAAAAGTAAGCAATAATAATTTCAAAAATTTAAAAATGAAATTAAAAGTGTTGGATATCTATTCTCAATTTTAATGGGGATCCACGTATATGTGTCCAAAGAATACATAAAACTTGCTAGTCAAAGTGCGCTAATCTTTGATCTAGCCAAAATCCATTAACATAACTTCATGTGAGAGATTAGTCGACTTTTAAAATCCCAAACTCATTTTGTATAAACTGAAATAACTATTTTTGGGACATTTATTCTTTTTTGATCTCCCCAGATCAATACTTTTCTTTTCATGACCACCAGAATTTTAGCAAGAAAGTGAACAAAAAAGTGCAATAACGATAAAAACGAGAAAGAAATGCGCTTTTAAGAATTTTGCCTTATAGTGAAAATGATATTTCGACAACAGCTGCTTTAAATGGCAATCGCAGATGCTTTACTGTTGAAAATATATAATATATGAGTAGTTCAAGGATTTGAATGCAATTTAAACAACGAATCCAAGATAGTTTAGTATATATCACTGAAGAATCATTTCATTTCTTTTTAAATGCGCATCAAGCATATATAATATAAATTTAAAGGAAATTTGGCAATCTTAATTTGTGAAATGTTTTATTATAGGCATCTTTTAAGGTCTTTAAATTAAATAAAAATCCTTTTTTAATAATTTTAATATTAAAAAAAATTTAGACTGTTTTTCAGATTTATTAAAATTCTAATTATTCACATATTTGTAGACTGTATTTTTCTTATTTTCTCGTTTCAGTAGCTCAGCTTTGAATTCGCTATTTTACAGCAATGAAACTCGTATTTGCTGGAAAAGAAGTTATTTATAAGATATTGTATTATATTAAGGAAAAGATATAAAATGCGTGATATTTAAAGAATAAATAGATAAAGAATCATACTTTATGTTTGTAACCATTTTTATTTTGAATTCATACACACAAGACATAGATTAACAAATATAATCACTCTCAGTTTACGAACTCTTTCTAAAACACTAGCTTAAATAACTTCATTTTGCTTTCTATCAAAAACTATATTGCCACTAGCAAATTCGACTTCAGTACAATGATTTCAAAACTGTTCATAGAAGAAGTGCAAATGATAGAGATGACTAAAACTTTCCTTTTCATCACTGATTCGTAAAAAATAATTGAATTCCAATAATAAAAATTATTAATTAATAAGCATTAATTCTTATCGTTTTTTCATTTTGAAAATAGAGAAATAAAAATGTTTATTTTAAAATTAAAGTAATAAAATCATGATCGTCTACAGATGGCTTCTTTCTTAGTCATATTTATTTATTTATAAATCTATATCACAAATTTTCTTTATCTTTTGGAGTGTTCACATTTTTCAACTTTAAAAGTATTTAATGTTGATCTCTGGCAAAAGTAAGAGAAAGGGCAGAAATTAAAAAACATAAACACCTTTTCGATCTGTGTTTTAATTCTCTTATAGCAAACAGTTATTAATTTTTACTTTTCTACTAACTGTGCAATGTCATATTTCTGCCTATTTAATCTGAGCATATTTTGAAAATTTAAAGTTCCAGATACTATTCAAAGCAGAATGTAGTAAGAATTAAATTTATATTTTAGAAAGCTTAGATATAGTTTTAATATCATCCTTTGGAATTATTTAAATGCGATATTGGATTCATATTCACGAATACATAAATAATATTATATATTTTCAATTATCCGGCTAGTATGTTTTCATACTGCCCTGTCCAATGCACAAAATTTCTTAAAAATCCGTAATAAAACGCGGAATAACGAATTATTTCAAGCCGTTATAAGCCACCTGCAGTAAGCACAACACAAATTGAGTTAACAAAGTGCATATTTCTAAACTTTTCGCCTTTGTGTAAACATTTGTCAATGAATAATCAAAGAGAAAAAACTTTAATGTAATAATCAGTTCTATAGCTCATTAAAATGTGTTTTCAAAAGTATGTTTGTATTAACACTGTTTTATAGGGGCATGGAGAGATTTTATTTACTGATATTGTACAAAATTCATGATTTTTGATTTTCCTCCTGTAAACTAGGCATTATAAATAGAAACATTTAAAAAATAGATGTCTTTATGAGATATTTCTACCGAGACCTCAGAATATATAAATAAATACGATGTATGGTATTAAATATTTTTTATTATGTAGTGGGAATAAGAAGTGGCATTCATAAAAATCTAGACTATCTGACATGTCTAACACTTACTTATTCATATGCCTTCTAAGTAGCTTAATAGAGGTTCCAAGTCGAGTCTGTCATCTCTTTTACTTTTCAGTACAAGAAAAAAATCGAGTTTTTTAGCTACAGCCTAGAATTCCTGCTTCACAGCAATATTATTACTTTTAAACGCATTTGCAATAAAAATAATTGATCTCTTGGAGATTACTTTTGCTGGGCGTCGAAAGCAATCTTCTGCTTTGTAAAAAGTCTTATTGCCTTTTCATTTAAAAACGAATGGCAAAACGCCGGATACTTGCAATAAAAAAAGGAGTAACTGTTTTTCGGATAACTTTCGGAAGTTTTCTTCTAGCGTTGTTCTCATCCACCAGAGAAAAAATATATAGTTTGGTGGAACAATCTTTTCTTAGATTCATCTGAAAAACTACCTTATAGAGAAAAAGTTTTAAAAGTTCATAATAGGATCATGACTTGAACAATTTGTGTTTTTTTCATAAACTGAAGAGGTCAGTTTTTCTCATTTGGTGTAAAGAAAGATATTCTTTCAAACCCATTTATTGTTATCTGTTAACTATAGCAAATAAGACTTGAGTATCTATTATCACCATTCGATGATGTTTGTCATATTTTATCCCTAAAAGCAAAACTAAAACTTTGTCGAATGATTTAAAGCTCTTTATCTTTGGAGTTAGTGAGCTCATTCTCTCTCGTAATGAAATAAAATTTTATTTTTAGAAAAATGATTTTCTCTACTTTTTGTGAACGATTCTTTGCATCAATCTGTACTATTTCTGAAAAATAAACTTGAAATTCAATTTGAAAAATTAAAAAGGAATTCCCAATTATTGAAAATTAATTCCCTATAAAATATAGATCTTAATGGGTTATATTTTAACATTAAATAAATAAATAAAAAGTTTACTGTAAATGTAACATCCTAGTATGGAATTTCAATAATAGCTCATTTACATTTTATTGTTTGTCCTTTTTTTAACATAAATGTGAGGAAAAGCAATGACAGCATTAATATGTAAAATATATTTATTATGATTAAAATGATAAAACATTACTTAACTGCTTAAAACAGGAAAAAAGATGCATGCGCTTGAGCGGTACGTCTTATCGTCTCACTGCCAATCTCTCGTCTGCCATTTAATGGAGGGAAAACATCATGTGATCAACGACGCAGCATGGCACCATACATGATATGAGAACTGTTAGAAGCTACCACATATATAAGAATTACATTTCCAACTACTTTGTTTACTATTATCTATACTTATAATAAAGCTCAATGTGTGTGTGTGTGTGTGCGCGTGTGTGTGTGTGTGTGTGTGTGTGTTGGCGCTCTACAGGCCAGACCGTTGGACCTACAGCTACCAAATTTGGTACATGTATACCTTGGATGTCGGGAATGTGCACCTCGGAGCCCTTTTTTGAATTTTGAATTAGAATTTGAATTAATTGAAATTTAAGCGAAATTTCGACGTTTTTCCGCTATAACTTTCGAAATTATTATCGGACAAACATGATTTTAACATCAATTTAAAGATAAAAAAATTAGCTTTCTAATGTTATCAGTGTTTTAATGTATCCATCAAGCTTCTATTTTTAACGAATTTTTAAAGAAATATTTTAACCATGTTTTTTTGAGCACATAAAATAAAACAATGCCGGAAGTTCAAATAAAAAAAAACTATCATCGCAAATCAAATCTAAAGAAATACAACTTTCAGCATGTGACTGGATAAAATAACATAAATATAAAATGAGATATCTTCTAAAAAAATAAATGCAAGGCAATGGATTCTATGATCGTTTGCAATATCTAAATCATTAATTCAATAAATTATCTTTATTTACAGTAAACCAGGCTGAATTTAGACAGGATATACATTGAAATCCCGACTTAATGGTATATTTCTATAATCGTTTGTAATATCTGTATCATTAATTCAATAATTTTCCCCTTTTTCGCTTTCTTTAAAAAACATATTTAACATTTTGGAAACATCACCGAAAAAAACAATTTTAATATTTTGGAAGCATAATCGATAAATTGTTACAGCATTAAACTCAAAAAGTTTTTTCGAATAAAGTTACCGACTCTTTAACTACTAATAACTGAATCTTTTAACTTTAACTATTTCTTAAATTTTGGCTCATGAATATGTGATTTAATTGAAAATTTTAGAACGCATTACTCATGGCGAACCAGCTGGTCGCCAAAGGCGGCTAGTTAATTAATAAAATCAGTCTACTTAAAATTACATGTGTGTTATAAATTTTAAAAATGACGAAATAGGAGAAACTATATATTTTAATCGTAATTAAATAATGTTTTTAACATTCCAGAACGTTTAAGAAATGCAGAGCAAGTTCATGTCTTTTTAAAGGTATTTGGGGGCTTCTTTAACCAACACCCCCCTAAAAAATTCAATAATTCAAAGAAATTCTAATAATGATATCGAATTTTTCTTCACATGCTACTTTATTTCATCATTGTCGAGACAGGGAAAAACAGAATGTATATTCATGCTCCATGTATCAAGCAAAAAAGAAATAGGATTATTCAATAAATATGGCCAAGATAGATCATATTCAGTGTAAAAACACCCATCAATAGTCTAAAAAAACTATTTACAGCAAACATTAAAAAGTGTATTCTTTTTCATTTTTTACCATATTTACAATTTTTTTTTATCATGTTTTGATCTGGGTTAAATTTTGTAATTTATCTTTCATGTTGCTTACAATTTAAACCTTTAAAGTCTGATGAAAGATTCTTTTCGTTCCATCATTATTTAGCAGTTTCATTGATTTTATATTCTTGTATTGCCAATAACACGAAATGTAATATGCAATTCTAGGGTGTGTCTGCAAGTAAACGTAATAAAAAAGCTGAATTAAAAATCTATTTCAAAACCTTTGTTTCATGTAAAAAGAGATAGTTGCATTTTGTTCGCTATTGTTATAAAATTTTCCTGTGTTTCATTTTAATTATTTTTGTCATATATTTATCTCCATTTTGACTTCACTACCCTGATTACTTGAGTATTTTTTCCAATGTTATTCTCAGTGATCATTTGACAAAATTATCAAATTCTTCAAATGATTCCTGATAAATAAATAACCATCATCATGATGGTGTAAATTCTTCACAGTTAATTGCTTGTTTAAATTTACAGCTCTTCTTAGAGATTGATTGATTCTTTAACGTTGGTTGTTTCATTTTTTTAAAATTAATTTTAGTTTCTAAAATTCTGAGGTATTCAGTTTTCACATATTTATTCTTATCTCCTCATATTTAATTCAGGATATTATTGCCTGTATTATTTTGATTACACTTTAATTTTCTACAGATAAAGTATCCCTGTATTCTGAAGTCTTGTTGAAAATTTTACAATGCAAAATGATTTCCATTCATTTAAAGATTCATTTACTGTTCAATACATAAAATTAAATGTTAATCAATAAATTAACATGAATACCTAAAATGAAATATATTTATTTAGATAATTTCAATACATTATATAATATTCTCAGGAAATGTTACAGTATTATAAATGGGTCATTTGACATTTCTCGCCACAAATGTTTAATAAGTGCAGTCCCAACTTAGATATGAATTTTTTGAGTAATAAAGATATTTATTTTACTTTATAGTTATTATAATGATAACTATCAAAATAAATTTTTTTAAATTGTATTCATTTGATTACAAACAGCTCTGAAAGTGATAAAAATAACTTTGGGGACTTGAAAATATTTTGAATTGTATATCTTTATATTACTCCAATCTATAAAAAGAACATTTAGTATAAAAAGAGAATGATTTAATGAGTTTATAATATTAGAGATAAAGCCAAATACGACTATTATTTCATGATATCAACACCAAATCAAACTAAATAAATCCCTTTACTTTTGAATTACCTTTTCAATGTAGAAACCACAGGGGTGTAACATCATTACACATTTTACTTTCTTCCTGGAACTTTTGCTCTGCTAACCGTCTACGTATACTACTCCTTTGTACAGCTGAATAAATGAATAGAAATGCTCTCTGGCAATTTATAGACTAACTAATGACACTCAGTTGAAAGGTTAAAAAGTATAATGGGCTATGCTTGCTTCACTTCTAGGTTTTCAATTAAACTAAGTAACCACTGTAATTTTTAAGCTCCCTAGATAGTTGTATTAGTACAAATTCGATAGATCCTAATGTTTCTGTTTTCTGCTTTCAAGACTTCAAAATGTCGTGTAATTTCCTCTTAAGGAAATTAAATTTCCCGAAGGATATTCTCTGCTTTAGTAATCTAAAAAATTGTCACCAACCTTGTATAAATATAATTCGTGCTTTTTTTTTTCTTGCTATAATAAATGTTTGTGAATTTCAGTAGTATCACTCTTAAATTACTTAATACTTAACTTTTTAAACAGTTTGCTTCAGAAATAGAAAAAACTTACCATATATAAATAAAATAAAAGACATAACCTAATAAAAAAATCAGATGACAATAACTGAAAAAATAAGATAATATTTTTCAGTTATTATCATTATGTTTTTATATTATATTTAAAATTTTACTTCTGATAATTAATTTTTTATAATTTTGAACTTTTTATTCAGTATTTTGTTATTAGCTGTATAATATATGTAAGAGTAAAGCTTTAAATTCAGAATTTATTTCAGTGTGCTTCTCAAAAGTTTTCTCTTTTTCCTTTTGTGTAATAAATCCATTGTATAAACTGGTTTAAGGAGGTTTAGAGGTATTGTCTTTTGAATTCATTATATATGTAAGTTGCTCTAAGCTGTCCGTGGAACGCATTAATATTAAATTATATAACTTCGCATGTAATTTAATATTAATATTTAAGTTAATTTAATATCAATTTAATATTAATAATTATTTATTATAATGTTAATATTAAATTACATAAATAAATAATTTAATAAATTTCAAACAACTTTCACTTTTCCTATAAAGCATATTAAAAATAATTGTAGCTTATAAAAAAAGACTGATGATGACTTTATAATATGTATGTGACTTGAAAGTTGCTGCGCTTTCAAATGCGATTTTTTTTGTTGTTGTTGTTGTTGTTGTTTTTCAGGGGAAAGGAAAGGACATTACATCTGTTCAGCTATGAGCTCATTAGTTACTCTACAAACACAAAATTATTAAATAGAACAATAAATCTAATTTTCATTGATAAAAGAATTGTGTGGAATTTATTTTCAAACTTCGAAAAAACACATCACTAAATACATGCTACTGTGTGCTAACCTAATCCCGTAATTCCAACACCAAATATTAATATTTTTTCCTCCCAAGAGCTCGTTTACTACTCTGTTATAATGTCCATTTTAACTAATTTTAAAGAGCTAAATTTCAAAATTATATAAGATTTTATCATAGGGTCAGTTTACATTACTCGACAATTACAAACTAACATCTTGCTACAAGCTATCTATCATTATGTTAGGATATCAAGACTTTATTACCTTTGGCTATGATAGGAATGCGCTTAATTTTTTTTCTTCATAACTCAAGCTACTTCCTTAACTGTTTGATAGCATCTATTCTGTACGACATGAAAGCTAAGCTTCAAAATTCTCTAAGGATTTACTTTGAAGCCTATTCGCATTATCCCGCAGATTATAATACATCATCTAAGTTTAGTTTAGAGTTATTCGGTATCAAGACATTTTTGCTTTTGCACGAGACGCTGTCTGTGAATTCTAAAATTAATGTGAGGTGATGCATTGAGAATATTAACTAAACCAGAATCGATTACAATTAAATCAGGTATTAGGATGCATACGTTAATTATTTATATCATCATTGTATCAGGAAATGTAAGCATTTATACCATCATGCATAAGAAAGCTGTTTTAGGATTCTTTGTTATCTTTAATTCTCTCATTTTAATTAAAATCTGGGGGAGGGGATTTTTCCTCTAATTATGAAATAGATATAAAAGGTCTAACAAACCAAAATGTTGAAAATTTATAGTTCAATTAAATACCTAGTATAAAGGATGTAATAAATGAATGACCTAAATGTATGAGTGTTGAACTAACGCATTGCATATTATTCTTTAGATGCACACATACATTTCTGATGTAAAAGAGAACATGAAAATAAAATATCATAGTTTCATGGAGTAATAGCATAAAATCCGGTTCTAAGAGTACTTGTAGGAAGGGGCATCTTCAATTTTTTTCGTTATATAATGTAAAACGAGTTAAAGAGACTCTTCTCCTATTCAGCAATAATCAGTTCATCTAAAGATTACTGGAATAATACATCTTAATGTATCTTTTGAAATCAGGAATTTAAACGAACGAAGAAATCAGAATAGCTGCCCTTCTCCTCTGATATCAGAAAGATAAGATTCATAGTCCATTTCTATTTAAAGTAAAAGTACTTACTCTTATCTTTCTTCAGTAGCAATAATCGTTCCATTAGACATAAGGTGATACAATACGACAGAATTAAAGCTGTTAAAAGTACAATTAAAGAAGATTTACTGCCTTTCTGAAAGAAAAAGGGAGAAGGGGTGAAATAGTTTGATGTTAGGTAATGGCTTAGAGATATAACAATTATACCAACCAATAAGAGACAGATACTCGCACATATAAACCGATGTAAGGAAAATATTAATTAAAAATAGTTCAAATAACTAATTAAATGGGATTAATTGGTATTTTTGCTAGTTGAATCAAATTCCTTCATGGAGGTTGAGAGTGATCAACTTCAATTTATAGAGTTTTTTTTTTTTTTCCAATACCAAACAGGATGTCAAGTCCCCATTCCATTCTTCCTTCCCAGAAATGTAATCACGTCCCTAAGAGTAAGTTGTCGAAACGCTAAGAGTGAGATTGATGATTCAAAACAAAGACAAACAAGATTAAAACTGTCTTTTAAAAAGAGAAATCATTATTCAAGAAAACAACAATAAAAACCACCGTAGTCCAGGAAATTCAATCGAAAGAGCTGTAATTGAGTTTCCGGTTGAAAATTTAAACATTCAAAGAGCTTCAGCAATTCACATTGTATCGATTCTTTATCCTTTTTAACTTCAATCGTATTTGAGTCATATTTGTGTCTCTGTTCATAACTGTTTTCGTTTGATTTTTTTATTGATTTCGATACACTTTTGGGGGTGAATTATTAAAAATTCCGAATTAAAATCATAAAAGGAGATTCCTTGCCAATTCTAAGTCAATCGTTTTCTTCCCTATAAGCAATTTAGCTTATTGTAACGAAATATATATGTTTTTCCTATTATGCATAATTCTTTTTGAAGCAAAATTATTTTAGTTTTTATTTTCTGAGTTTCAAAAGTTAAGAGTGTTGCTTTAAATCTGTTACTTATCAATACTTTACTCACCTTACAAAATGAAGCAAATTTAAAGTTCGAAGACAAAAATTCTTTTAAATCAAATTCTAAATTTTATTGGCTATTTCTTTAACTCAATAAATTTAAGATTTCATTGGGATTTTAATTGTTATTTTCGCTTCAACAGTATTATTAAATTTGAACTATCTTGCATGGCATTGGCAATTAATTTCAATAAAATTAAGTAAGTTATCTCTAAGAAAAATAAATAGGCTTATTTTTTCCATTATAACTGGAAACACTCTTCTGCTAATGTAACTGTTCAAGAAAGGCTAATTTAACCCAATTATTTTGTTTTCTTTTAATACTACATTCAACGTTACTTTCTGGTTGCTAGCCAGTCTTTAGACTGTCATGAAGAAAAATCACCTCCATTTCAATAATTTACTGGTTAAAACATCTGGCAGCTCTTCAGAGTCTCCAGGCTTCTTTACTAAGCACTGAGAAATGATAACAACGCCTAACAATTCGAATGATCAGTTTATTTTAAATAGAATCAAGAAACAATTAAAACAATTTTAAAGATTTCATATAAATGACAAATATATAGTTTTCACGGAATTTACTTTTGAGCCTGTATTTCTTTCTTTACAATAAAATCTGAAAAGGCAACCGGGGAGGATAATAATTTTTTTTAGCTTTTGTGATAAGGATTTATTTTATTTTATTCGTAGCATAGTTCTCACTTTTAGCAGTAAAATACATTAATGAAATCTTATCTTAGTAAGTATCTTAGTCTCGTAGCTATTAATCCTCAGATTATTTTCAATTATACCCTTACTTTTATTATTTGTACATTTCTATTTATCTATCTTATTTGTGCTCACTATTTTATTTATTTAAATTCCTTGATTCCACGCCATTTTTTTTATCGAAACACGTGAAATAATGGGGCCAGTTTCTTAAATATAAATTACTAAACCTTTTATTATCTCACGAGGAAGATCTAAAAAGGAAGTATTGTAATCGATTCCTTACTAAATTCCTAGTATACTAGATTTATGAGATTTTGCATAATTTTAACAGTACACTCACTGTATTAAGATTTTCAGAAATTAATTATCAGTCAATCATTTCATAAATAGAATTTTTATACTATTCCATTGGTGCCAGTTGATCGTAAGTTTGAGAAACAATTCGTCTAATTAATAAAAAATCAGAAAATAATTTAAAAATAAGAGAATGTGCGGTTTGACACACAAATAAAATGGTGTTCTAATTACATTTACATATTTAATTTGATAACGAGATCTCAAGCGACACTGTTTTCTCTTTTAAGGGAGATATAATATTCAATTTAATAGCAATATAAAATTCATTAATAAGCTGGTATTAAATTGTGATTCTTTTCACTTTAACGTTACTTTAATTCGAAGATTCACAAAAAATTATATATACTTTTTTATCTAAGAAGGGACCTAAAATTTATCCTATCCTTTGCCAGTCAATTAGATTAGTTGCTACATATGTTATGTTTCAATACGTTTTAACAAAAATTTAATTTATATTCACAGGATTTGTTTTTAATTACTTCACCTATCTTGAAATGATCACCTTTAAACGTTTTCTTAAAATTTACAAAAGCAAATATATTATTCTGACTTTCAAAATCAGAAAACTTCATACAAGAAATCAAAATTAAATATATAAGGCAGATTTTTGCATGTAAAGAAACTCAGTATCGAACGAATAATAAACACTTGTAACTGTAAATTTGAGGTGATAAATTATACATGTAATACCTGCCATACAAATTCGAATCTCAATCCCACCATTCCGTAAACGAAGGAAATGTAACTCTTCAATGCTGACTCATTATTAGAGAAATAATGGCTAAAAATTTTTAGAATACTCGTATATTTGACTAATTGTTCCACACAAGATTGCATCATTTCATTGTACCATGTATTGACCTTTCACTGACTTTGTATAGTTTCCATTCACTTAGTAGAATAGATGGACCTGGGAAAAATTTATCAATTTGTTTCGGAACACGAAAATGTCATTAGAGCAGGTGATGGGATTTTTATATTGGAATTCTTGCACCTTGAATGAATTACAGATTTATGGCTCTGAAGCAAAAGAAGTGCAGCATTTGAAATTAAATCAGTCATCAGTAGTTTTAGTAAAAATCTTGGACACCCTTCGAGTTTAATATTGCTCATTTATTTATAATTCAATTATTCTCAGTGGTTGAAATTACGAAATTTTTTTTTAAAAAAATTATATTTGCAGGAAAATGTACGTAGGATCATTTACAATGCAATAATCAGATTAAAATTAATTAGAAAAAAAAATTAAATTAAAAAATTTGCTCCAACTGTCGCACAGAACTCTTATGTGCATTATAGTGTAAAAAAGCAAACTAAAAAATTTAAACAAATGATGCTCATAAACTTTTACAAATTAATTTGTAAATTACAAAAGTAAAAACAGAAGAAGAAATGGATACGGACTTCGTAATTCAAAGTATAAAGATTAAAATATTGTCGTCAATGAATCAGGTGCTGATAAAAAATACTGTAAATTACAACCAGCAGAATTAAATTAGAACTTTAATCTCATTATTTTAACTTTTAATGAATATTTAGGTATCGTAATTTCCATATAAATTTTTCTCAGTTTTTGAAAACAATTTCATTTCAGTTTCCATATTTTAAATAATAATATGTGTAGAATTTCTAGGACTTTGATGAGAGCGCATTTTAAAAGCTTTTTATTTTTATAATTTTCTACTTCATATAATATACTTTGTAATTTCATAATATGTTATCTTGTTAGTCATTTTTCCTAAGTTTACTACTAAATGTCTCCACTCAATAATAGGAATTAAAAAATGAGTTAAAATTCATAAGTTATCTGAAAATTAACTCTAAAAGCATTAAAATGTTATATTTCTATTGAAGGCATCAAACTGTATAAAATTTAAAGGCTCTAGCACATCAGGAAGTGACTTAAAAACTGATAACAAAAATTTTTTTATTTACTGTTGTTAATAGCTCAAATTTACAAAAGAAGAGTAAAAATTTCCTAATTTACATTTTTTATAACATTTGGGTATTTCACTTAATATTCAGAGAAAATATTTTTGTTCTTAAATAAAGTTCTTAGATACTGACATCCATATTTTCTCACCCCATTTTATGTGCGTCATAATTTAGGCAAGCATGAGAAAAACTAATATATTCAATAAATTCGGAAGTAGGGAGGCCTCTGTAGTAAAGTCTTGTTTTGAAAATATTTCACGGTCCTTATCGATAAAGACTTTTAAAAAGATGCTTGAGAAACGTCGTAAATTCTTTACTGGAAAGAGAAGGTAAATATTCAAAATTAACTAGGACGTCAGTTTTCTTAATTAGGGGGTGTGCAAAGCTTTAAAATTTTTTCTTAACTTTTTAAAGCAGTTAAGCGACAGAATTCCCAGGAGTATAATCAGAAAGGGTGAATGAATCGCTAATTGATCGTTGCAATTTTATATGAAATTTTTCCTTTCTTGAAATATTTAAGTTTTAAACGATAAGATCGATTGAATATTCCTTTTAAAAACAACAACATGTAATTGTTTGATAATCAAACCCAAATTTTGTTTCCAGGAAAATATTCTATATCAGACACGAATATTACAAAAATAATGTAAAAGGGAACATGATTTCAATGTTTCTAATCATTTTTCAGATGTAATATTCACTTAGCCCTTTCTTTGCCTTCACTGTTTTATTTTAATGTTCCATTCGTTTATATTCCTTCTTAATCATCTTGCAATCTTCAAAAAATAGGTTATTATTTTATTACCCTTATATAGGTAATAAGTTAATATCGCTTATAAAAGTTCATATTACCTCTAACATAACATATCTAAAATTATTTTTATATTTCATTGTGAATAAATTATTTAATTTGTATAATCGAAATTATCAAATCAACCAATATAAGTTTTGTCATTAAAAATGTATATTTTTTGCAGCTTGCAGAGATAGATAAAGTTTGTAAAAAAATCGACTAAGCTCTAATTTAGATATAATTTTCTTCAATTGATCATTCTTTGAAATACAAAAAAAAAGGTTTCTATTACACCAAAAAGAAGCCATGCAAATAGTCTAATGCATTATAAATTCATTGGGGACAAATGCCCTCTTACAGGTAAGGTCAGAAAATTTAGAAAGGGGGATGCCGGCTCACGGGTCATCCACGCCATTTACCCTCGATTCAGAATAATGAAATCTACCAACAAAACCGCCCTCTTGTTGTTTCAAAGTGAGAATAATTATAACTAAACTGTAAAATTAAACTACATTATAGCTTGCGTTTCGAACGATATTCTGAAGTATATAAGTTTTCTAAATTTGTTTTCTGAAAATGCAGCTCACAAAGGTGTAAATAATAAGTAATTGAAAATATGCACATATAAATTGATTATAAATAAACTTATAAAAAAACAATTTTTCAAGTAAGGAAAAATATCAGACTGTTATTTGCTTTTCTAGAGCTCATGTTTAATTTTTAAAAATCTAGCACTTCTTTTTTTATCACTTTATAACCATTGTGAAAAGCTCTTATTTTTATGAGCGATTTAGTCTACTTGACACTTCAAAAAAAAATTGTGCGATTCTGAATATACTAAATCAAGTCTATTTCATAGCAAAATTTGGGATAGAGTCCAAAGAATAAAATTTTAAAAAATGCTTTCCTTCCAAAATATTAAAGAGAATTATTCGCACATATTCTCATCCATAATATCAGCTATGGATTTATACGAATTTGCAGTCAGTATATAAAATATAATATTTTATTAACCGTCCATAGAAAATTAATTTTCATTATTATATGTCTCCCATAAAGTATTTTTACGGATTTTCTTTTATTAGGTTGTTCGGAAAGTAATTTCGTTTTTTCCTGACAAAGGATTTAATTGCATTTTTCGCACCCAATTTCATACTTAAACCGCAAAATCATTTTATGTTTTAAGAGCTGATATAGCAAGGCTTGAGTGTGAAAAAGTGCAGCTGATTCTTCGCAGTAGTTTTTGGATGGTGCCCTTTTAAATATGGAGAGCAATAAACAGCATTTTCGTCATTTTTTTCTTTTTTGCTATAAAAGGTAAAAATGCTGTTCAAGCCAGAAATAAATTAGCCAATATGTGTGGAGAAGATGTGTTAACAGTACATCAGTACCAGAACTGATTTGCAAAATTTTTCCTTCAAATGAGGAGGCCAAAAACCACCTCGATCAGTTTTTTTTTACAGCAAAGACCAAAACTTTTATGAGCGTGTAATCATGTTACTACCAAAAGGTATTAGACCAGAATGGCAATTTTATAATTTAATAAATAATTTATTCATTAAACGAAAATTTCTTTTCATTTTGACACAAAAATACGAAATGACTTTCCGAACGACCCAATAGTTTCAGCCCGAAAGCAATCACACCTGTTTCGAGGAAACGAAATAAATGCAAATAATATTCAATATATTAACGCTACTGCATTTTTGTTATTATATGACAGTGAGATATAGTATTTTTAATAGAGTAGCTGTATAATTTTCCGAACAGAAAAAAATAAATATCATTCTTTTCATTTTTATTTTCTCTTCAATTTTAAAGAAACAAAAAAATTATTAAATAAAATGAAATCCAAGAAATGTTTCGAAACTCACAAGACATCCTTAACTAATCTTCCTAGTTAATTCTAAGCAAAATTTCTAAGTTATGAATAAAATGAATTATTTTTAGTTAATTATATTCTTTAATTACACTACACAAAAGCCAAGACAATGCTCTATAGTTACAATGATGAAATGTCAAAATTTTTCACAAACATGATCATTACAATTCCTGTTCCAGTCTTTTGTTTGTTTTGCCACAACTCATAACTAAACTAATCAAGTCTGAATTTTATGTTCAACAAACAGAAGAGCTTGGAAGTTTAGCACGTGGAATTCATTTCAAAGTTGCTGAACTCTCACATCGTCGAGCAGCATTTTATAGCCGTTGGTTTCTAAAAGGAATTCAAACAATTATCTCGCTTACGTTTACACGAGCCACTGTGTTCATTTCCTGTGAATTCTACCGTTTAGAAAATTAAACAACGTGTCTATTGATAAAAGTTTCTAACGAAGAATTGCAGTTCTCAGTTACGTTTGATCATTTTAATTGTAAGAGCTCTTAAACAGAAGAGAGACAGTTTAATGCCGAAGTCGAAACTTTTCAAATTTGGAAAAGGTTATGCCAGAGGTGGAAGAATGTTTTATTCTCTTGAGGTAATCCGTTCACCATTAATTAGTAGGAAGTACGAATCACGATTGTGATTGTTAAAAATTAAGGTTCCGCTCAAATTTCTCAAAATCAAAAGAAAGCTTTTCTCTGAACTAGTGGGATTAAAAGATAAAACGTTCTTCAGTAAATAGAATTTAGAAAGTGCATTCGCTTTAAACGTTGTTAAAACAAACACTCAACTCCAACATATTGTTGCCCTGAATGTAATAAATTCTTGTTAATTAGTATCTTTAAGCATAGAAACATTATTGGTTCCTCCTACAAATTATTTAATTTTAAAGATCTTTTCATTAAAATTGTTAAGCGTCATTTTTTAAGCCCAGTTTTTAATTAAATTAATAATAATTATTAATTTTTTTCTCATTTTTAACAAAATAAAAATAAGTTTTTAAAGGTCTTTGAAATAGAAGGAATCGTGATTGCGATATTTAAAAATTAAGGTTTCAATCAAATAACTCAAAATGAAAAGTGAGTATGTGACTTAATTTATAAGTCTGGTGATTAAAAAAAATTTAACTTGATAGTTGAAATTGCCTTATATGTAATTAAAATAACTGTGCTTCAATACTTTTTGTCCTAAATGTAATGAATTATTTATAAATAGCACATTGAATATAGTAAATTTTCTAGAACAACCCAATTTGTTTAATTATTAAGATTTTTTTCCCTTTTAAATATTTTTAAATACGTCTGCTGTTAGATCCCCCTGTTAGTAAAAAAAACTAATTATTTTAAGTTAATGAAAAGTCCAAACTCTTGCAGATAGACAATAAATATCAATAATATATTATAAATTATGAGTTAACATACTCAGAGCTGATTCTTTTGCAGTATAAAACTCGGCAAAATTGAGAGAGAAACTTCCAAAACTCTTGGCATTTCGTAATCTTACTAACTTTCATAATGGCCTAATACATATTGCATTAGTACTTACTGTAGATTCCAGTGAAAAAATGTAGGAATATTTATCTACATGTATTATTACAAACTGATTGTTCGGTTCTATCTGTGATGAAGTTCATGTATATAATGCACGAAAGTGAAAACGATGCTGAACAAAATTTTATGATTTCAGTTTTATTGGAATGAATTAAAGCAATAGTCCTTAATTGTTTTTGAGAAAATCTAGAAAGTAATATACAACTTTTATGATAATAACGATCTATTCTGGGACAATTTCAGTGTCAGTGTAATCAAAAATGCATATTTATCATGAAATATTAGAAAATTCGACATAGGAAGAGACAAGTATCTCTAGGAAAACTTTAATTTTTGTTTTCAAATGCTTCAAGAAGAACACTGGAGCGATAGCCATAATAAAGGTTTTCTGAAAGATTCACGAATAAGTATTACAGGGAAATTTTCTATACTTACCACAAAATGCTTTACATCGAAAAGATTTTAAATTTGATGAAAACATGATGAAATTTTAATATCTAATAAATATTTCTGAAGCCATGCACATTCATTTGTACAAATATAAATCCCACTAATTTCCCTTTATATTGAAAGAATTATTTTTAAGCACTACTCAATTTGTTATACATCATTAACAACACAATATCTATTCAAGAATAGTGATGTCAATTAACGTTCCATTAATAAATGGTCTTTTTTTTCATTGTATATTAATCATATGATATTCATACACTTTAATTTAAATTGTATTGTTCCATACTTAGAACTACAAAAATTTTGTAGTTGATTTTTCATTCATTCTCTGATGTACAAGTTTTGGAATTTCAAGCACTTATGTGTTTTCAATGACAACACACTGTTTCAATATTTTGAGATATTAATCATCAACTAAAGGTTTGATTTAATAAGTTTTGATTAAATGCATGGGAAACTACCTAGTAAAGAATGGGAGAAATGACTATTTTTTAAATTAATGTGAATAATGTTAATGATAATAATATGAACTGTAAATTAAATGCTAAAAATTAGAAAATAATTCAGACGAAAAATTTACATTTTAATGTGCTATTAAAAATGTGTCAGAAAAGTTATTCATATTTAATCCATTTAATGACAAAAAATAAAATTAAAAGTTCTCTCTAAATCATACAGATGCAGACGATATGGAATCGATATCTTCTTAAACCGGTTCAATTTTCTGGTAAAAAAAATTATAAGGCAACTCCAAATGTACATTTTTAGACTTCTCCTATGTAATTGATCTTAAAATATACATTTATAAACACAGTTCCATACACATTAGCAATAAACAAGCTAAAATTATGTTTTGTAAATTTTATTACGATACATTTAAAAAACTTAAAATTAATAAGTCATTTATGACCCTTTATTTATAGGCTCTAATTCAAAATATTATTTATCATTCTAATGTAGCAAAAATTCAAATAATTTCAAAGATAACTTATTATTTTGGCATCCTTTAAAATTCTACTGAATATTTCAGGATATTACAGGTTGAAAGTAGCATTGTCATACCAGCCTCATGCTTTAACATTCCGTTAGTTCTGCATTATCTGACTTATACCTGATAATTTCTTTTTCCAATAACTCGATAGATTTGATTCATTGTTATTTCTTTTTACTTAAAATTATCTTTTTATCAATATTACTTGTTTATTTTAACAATATATATAGGTGTATCTGCCAGATTAAGAGCGACCACATTTGTGTGAAAAAGGCACGCTACTAACGGAATGTTAATGTAGTTGATTTAGTTATATTAACGTCTCGCTTCAAAACAAGAAAAGGCTATTTTAATCCAGATGTCCTAATTTTGAACCGCGCTCAGATGACGGAGACGGCACGTGGCGTCCAAATTCCTAAGAGTTTTACTGTAATATATATATATATATATATATATATATATATTGAAGAATGATTGTTAAAAATTATGTCCGTCGTTCTAAAGATTTTTTCCTTGCTATTTGGAACAATCACTGCTAATTTAAATATCAATTCGAAGGATAATAGTTAAATAGTTTAAACATACTGGTTATTTTTATAATATGTAAATTTTCAGGGTATTGAATTGTTTACGAAAAACAACATTAAAGAACCACAAAAAGATAGTAGTATGAAATAGCATTAAAACACTTTCTTATTATACATGAAATAATTCAAAACTATTCTAAATAATTATTTAGAAAACATAAAAAATAATAACGAGTACACGACAGTTTGTTCGAAGTTTTGCATGAACAAAAACTCATTACTTCTGTTTTAATCAAACATAGCATTTATTATGAGCCCCATTATAAGGTAAAACTAAAATCTCTGTAAAAATAATCATAACGAAAATATTAGGCTCGAATCTCCCTTTCAAAAAGAATTTTTGAAAAGAATTTAAAAAAAAAAGATTCTCGAATGAAAAGAGAAGACTCAAAGGCAACTGTTGATATCTGCCTCGAACATAAGGTTTCCCAGGAGGAATCAGGATATATTTTATCACAAATTTCCGGATATATTTTTTTCTCCTTGCTTTTTACAAAATCCATCTGAATTTACGTCTTGGCAATACCTCACAAAATCTCCTACGATTTCTAAATCTTGCTCGTAACTTGGTAACCCCATTCCTTTCTACATAATAAGCAAGAAACGAGTCAATTACTGTTGTTTATCCTTAAAATAGGCTTGTCTCCTTTAGGAATAGGGAAGGGTAAAAGTTCCTGATCGAAAATCGATGTCGTTTTTATTTTGTTTTCTCCTGTATAGAAGAAGATCGGAGGCGAAATCATCAAACCACGGCTATTAGGGTCAGACCTTTCGCGACATCAACAGTTTCTGTGAAACGTAAGATACTGATGGACAGCTTGGCTGGGTTAGAATATATTGAATAAAGGTTTAAAAATAGTAAGAATAAAATATAAGGTGAAGGGCATTATGCTCCCAAATGTATATTCAATAAAGTTAGACTTTGTTTATGTGTTTACGATGTTTATCAATCATCTTTTCTCATATATTTGAAAGTTACATACACTTTTTCTCTTAGAGAAGTACGACTTCTTATTGGTTTTACTCAAAGTTCTCACGGATCTGTTATTAATGAGTACTTTTCGGTGAAATTTTGTATAAAAGTAAATCGAATCGCTGAAAATATTAAATAAAGAAACATATATATACCAAACTCATTCATAATTTGTAAACTGAGAGAAGTTTGAATAAATTGTGTATTGCTATTGAACTGGAGATCTGTAATGCTTTTTCTACTGTGGAACACAAACTAGGGCCTGTTTCCCGAAACACTCCTCCAAGAAAACATCTCTTCTTTATGATTTTTTGGAATTAATTAAACCTAATCTCTTTGAAGTGATCAATACCTTATAAGGCATGTAGGAAAAAAACACTTTTAAGTAACTTTATTCAAAAAAAAATCCTGTAAAATGAATATTTTCTTTGGAAGATTGTTGCGTTCTTGAACCAGCCTGTTGAAGGTTTTCTCTGATTTGTCCTATATGCAACAAACTCGTGCACCAGTTTCTCTTAAAAGTTCTTCTTCTAAAAGTACTTCAGAAAATTATTTTTCGTTTACTGTTTTTCTAGAATTAATCCAACTTAAATTTCTCGTTTGGCCCAAAGTCGCATATGCAAACAAAACCACTCCGACCTTTGCAGCCGAGTAGCCGGCAACTGCGTACAGCAACACGAGAACTAAGGTACAAAATATCCCTCAACAATCCATGTATCAACTCTTCCCGTAGCACCTATGACAGATAAGACCAATTAACACTGAATTAGCCTCCGGGAAAGCAAGAACTTGCTTACTTATTCTACGACTTCTCATCCATGTGCTCGTGGTGCCATCCGGAAGAACCCAAAGCTACATAAGGTTCAAAACAATTACCCCTAACTATTTTAATAGTTGTTAATAGACGTCAGAAGGAACAAGATTTACAATGGTATGTGGAGTTTCAAACGACATTTAGTTGCAAAAGCTTACGAAAATTTCAAAAACTGAAAGTGGTGAAAATATGCTAAGAATATTTACAGATTATTGAAGAGAATTTTTTTTTAAATGTAAAGCAATTTCTGTGGGAATCGAACAGTCAGAACAAAAGTTATATCTTGAGAAAAAGGGAAGTAATGTGCACTTTTGTTGATATCAAGATTTTATTTTCTTAACAAAATGTTATCAGTATGAAGTAAAAAGTTTTTACTATCTTTAAAATTAACTATTAAAAGTATGTAAAGTAATTTTGATTTTTTTAAATATTAGTTTATAGGATGCGTATTTCAGTTATATTTTCCTGATTTTCATTGACTATGTATCATTGCAACGTTATGTTAATTTACAACTCCTTCTTCACTTGATGATTCTAACAATGCAATGAGTTTGTAACTTAAGCACCTGAATACGCTGCATACAAAGATCTGTAAATCGATACAGCCAGAGAAAGGAGAAACTCATCATTTCAGCACTTCATTCACTAGTCATAAGTTAAATATTTTCTCAGAATATAAATATATAAATTTGAAGCCTGAATTATATTCAGTTCCATTTATTTACATGGCATTGATTTAAAGTAAATAATAACTATAACTAGTCACAAGGAATTATTCTAGAACTTTTTCTTCTATTGGAACTAAGATGACATATGACAAATGTTTTGCAGAATTTTCTCTAGTTATTTTTGTTGATTCTCTTTTTATAAATTTTTGAATTTTGTATTGCAAGTATTTATTCACCAATAGATGACCATATCATGTGCTGAGTATGCTGTTGAATGTAAGCTGTAAATTGATTTGAAAAATGAGAGGCTATTGGTTTGAAACGAAATTGGGTATTGAAATGAAAGTATGATTAGTTTTCCCGGCTTTCTTTGCCTTAATTCAATAAAAATTGTTTGAAGCTATTAATTTCTTGAAAACAGCCAATTTTAGACAGATTTAATTATAGCTTTACAAATATAGAATGGAGATCACTTGGAACAGCCATCAACGGAACATTGAATACGTTTGTCTTCTGCTCAAAGATTAGTTCCTTTTGAAAGAACTGAATTGTTTCATGAACTCAAAATCATAAAAAGAACAAATTATATTCATTGAAATATTTTCAGTATGATTTTTTATAATTCTTTAAAAATGTTTTATATTGTCCCTCATTTCCAAGCTGCAATAAACAGAAATGCTGCAGAAAAATTATCAAATGTTGCATTTATGTTTCGTTCCTAAATTGTTACAAAAAACTCTTTTGATAATTTTTGGTGGGTAGAACTCTCAGATTTGATTAAATTTGACTTAAACGTTGTTCATAAGGTTTATGAAAGAACTAACACAACTGGAAAAAACAAATATGAAGAATAGCGTTAGAAGTTTTTCTCCTCTCAGTTGAAATGTTGGTTTTAATCAGGATAACTTCCTTTCCTAAATTAATTAAAATTATCAGAAAAATATTAATTCTACAACAGAAACATGTTTTCTTATAATAAAATATTTACTATGATGAGGCATCACTAAAACACTTAAATGATCATTTTTAGCTCATTTTAAAAAGTAATTCCATATCTCTATCTTTCTCAAATGAATTATTTGCATTTCTTTTATCATCCACTTTTCTAGGAACCAATCCCATGAAATTTAACAAAGTTTTTCACAAAAAAATAAGACATCATTTGAAACTCATTCATCTCTTAAATTCTGTTTCTACGAAAAAATGAAGCTGATAAAAACTAAAGTCGAATTAAACATCAGTCGGGGGGCTGCCCCCTCAGGGCTAAAGAAACAAGATTAATGAGATTTCTGCATGTTCCATCCTCATTAAATCCTAAAACTACAAACATTAAATCAAATGAATCGATTTTCTAACTTTGATTTGTCTTATATTGAATTGTATATAAATGAGAGATTGTTTTCCAGGAATTATAGAAATTCCATGAAACACTTAATCGAATAAATATTACATTCTTTTTGTTGTTCTGTTGATCATCTAACTAATTACTTCACTTGTGGCTTGAAAAATGACTTGAATTCCTGTTGATGCAGGAAGATTAAAGCAGCTATTAAAAGTGATGAAAGTATATGAAAAATACTATTTAATTTTTTTCTTACCGAAACTGATACATTTTAGTAATATAAAAAATACTATTGAAAGTAGAAATATTAACTATACCTGCTTTCTGAAGAATTTAAAACTGAAAATTATCAAACATTAGCATTTCATAATTTGTGAAATATCAAAAATAGTTCAAATTAAAAAATTCCTTCAGTTTTTGCAGGGACTTTTTTCACATTTGAATGATTTATTTTTCCATCAAGTAAATAATTGGAATGTGAATTCAATAGAATTTTGTCTCGGAACTGCAAACAATCCAGGATTTTTTTTATATATTTTAAAAATATAAAGCCTATAGATAACTAATTGATATATCCCTTTACTTTAGAAACTCTTTTCCTTACTTATTAATCAAACTCTTATGAAGAAATATTAGCCAATATCAATTGATTTTTAAGACTAAAATTCTTGTTGCTATATTTTTGAATATGTTTAAAACTCTTTTGTAAACATTTTTAACTACTTCCTTTAGGTTTTAGTTTTTTACAATTTCGTGATAATTACTTTTTCACTGTATATTGGTCTGAAATTCTTTACAGAAAAATTAAGTATTCGCTACTATTTGCTTTTTAGTACTTGCTTTTTCGCTACTACTTGCTCAACTGAAAAAATCCGTATAAAACAGATGAAATTCGGAATTCTCCACCAAATCGTAATGTTATAAATTTGAAAATATTTCCATAATCGCAAAGAGTGGCGAGTTTCAGTTTTCATTCATTAATAATCCAGAATGTGATTAGCACTTGCTTGAGCACGTATAACATGCATTATATATAAATACTCATGGCTGTATTTATATATATTGTATTCTTATTTTGTTTGGTTTTCCTGCTGGCATAGTGTAGTGATATGGAGAAAGATACTGTCCCAGATGTCTCCTCATCATCTGACCATGATTCAAAACTAGGATTCAGATCCCATAATGGCTTTCTTGTAATTTTAAAACTACTATTATAATTATACTGTTACGTTTATTCCATTTTATGTTTTTCTTCTTTTTGCCGTGCAATAAAACGTGTATCACCACTTATGTCCTTTGAAATTTTGGTTTTAGGCATATAATTATAATCTTTCAACATTCTGTTTGCATAAAAGTCTGTTTACTCATCATCTGTATTACTTACTAAAAGAAATTACGAATATTATTTTGCTAAAAACAGACAAATAATATATTGACTGACTAATTATAAAATAAATAATAGAACGAAATAGCAGGGAATAATAAATTTATTCCCAATTAAAAATCGTTTATCATTCTAATTTTTTTCACATTCATTTAATTGCTGAAATGTGTTAGGACTCTGAAAATATGTGTTTCAAGTATGTGCTACAAGTATTAATCAGTTGTGAATTGATAAGATAAGCGAAGTTCTAAATAAGATAGCGTTGGATTTATAGAATCTAAGAAACATCTGATAATATCTGAACACTTTGTAAGAAATTCTTCTCCTATTTTCCATAACTTAATCAATTATTTTTTAGCTTTCTAATTATTGAAGGAATCATCTACCCACATCGACTGATATATCATCCATTCACACACAAAAAAGTTGCTCAACACTCACTCTCAAAATCAAGCTTGCTTGTGAATATATTCATATTATGAGGATATTAAAAACAATCAATGATTTAATTTTTATCTTACACTTTATAGTTTATTTTATTTTTTAGTAACAATTACAGGGCAGATGTGTAAAAATAAATATTTTATTATCAATATCAATCAAGTATTTAAACAGTCTTTTTTGATAAAACATCTAGTCTTTTTAACGGCATATAAATTTCTCGTTAGAATATGTATGAACACAGATGGAAATTTTATATTATGAATAAACATAAATTTTATCAGCCAGACAATCTCTTTATGCATTAAGACGAGTTTTGATTATCAGATATCTTGTCAGAGATGAATCAGTCAAGGTTTAGTCTATATGAATGCATTTCAGATGTTTGTAAAGTATCGACTTTCAAAGCGTAGACATTTCAATATTGTACGCATAGAAGGATATAAGAAAATTCTACAGTTTTATTTATATATGTATGATCTAGACTTAAAAGAGAAATAGTTATAAGTTCAAAAATATTTTTAATAAATAAATGCACTTTTTAATTTCTTAAAATGTGCATTTATTGCACACTATATTAAAATGAGCTAATATTATTTGCAAAATTAAAATTTCTGTCTCATATAATATTCAAAATATTTATCTTCTTCGAAACTTTATGAATGTTAAAAATAATAATATTTAATATATTATTCTGATAATAATAATAATATACAAGCAGCTAGCTATAATCAATAAATGCGATTCACTCATGAACTGAACAAACTTTGTAACTCTATAGACTTAATTGCCTTGAATTATTTGAACAAGTTCCCGTTTTCTTGCCTTCCATGGAACAGATAACGGTCTAATTTTGTATAAAACAGTCTTTCATGATCACTCTACACCAATTTCACTATAAACCTCTTAGTTTCTAAAGAGGTTGGAGTGGACTTCTCTCTTACCCCATTCAGTGACCCTTATTTCGAATGGCTAGATGGAAATAACAAGAAAGGAAATTAGACTCATACTGGATATTCGACCTTTCAACCCACTCTATGTTGATTCTTACCAATTTTTTACATAGACGAGTGTATAACTAACTAGTTTTAGCATTGTTTTTGGAATGTTACCAATCCACTGATATGTCACAGAAAGATCGTAAAGGTCCATCTTAATATTCATATAAAATATCCATTGCCATCCTGGCTATATTTAAGTATATATAATAGCATATATAAACATTAATAACTTTGCCATTGAGATTTTGATTGACATTCTTAATCAATTAACTACAATTTTTAAAATTCTTCCAAATTAGGCCTACATAAATTTTTGAATCATATTAATCTGTTTCACTAAAAATATTCTTATAGATGCATTTTTTGAGACTGAATAGAAAACTGAAACTTTGCTTCAATTAAAATAGGAAATTGAACAAAGAAACAAACTATTAATTTGTGAGAAACTATTAATTATTCAATTACTTTTAAGGGGTGACATGTCAAAATAATTTTGCTACGCATTTTTTCTGAGAAATATATGTAAATCTGGCAGAAAATGATTGGGTGAAGAACATCATAACAACATAAGTGTTTTACAAGGCCCAGAGGATAAGAAGCTTTGTGCAAGAGAATTCTTGTCGAATCTTCTAAATATGCTTGTGGCAGAATATTTGCAGCATGCTAAATCCCTGTTCCCTGTACTTTTATTTTTAAAAAATCCTTGCTTGTGGAGCCTTTTATTAATAAATTAGATAAAAATTTGAATTTTTAATGTAGTTTTAAAAATATGTATTGAGGATTAGCATTATATATTTTTTTCAAAAAGTAGAAATATCCTTTTATATTTCAAAGGATAAAAACAAGCTTTTTAATATATTTAAGAAACATGTGAGATAATCATAATACTTTTAATGCATCTTTAAGCATAAAAGGAAGAATAAAAGGGAAAAAATAATTTAAGGAAGAAGTTTATGATAAAATTATATTTGTTACAATGCTTTGTTTATTTACAGTAGTTTATTAATAAAATAATTATTTTCAATTTAGTTCAGATATTTTAATGAATTATTTTAATAATGATTAAAAATGTTTCCTATTTGTATGTCCTAATGAATAAAAAGTGTTTCCTATTTGCATGGAATACAGTATTTGGGTCCTTGCTTATTTTCAAAGAAATAAAAATTTAATTCTCTCTCATATACACTGATGGAAAAAAAATCTCAACACCAAGAAAAAATTATTGTACAGTAAAGAAATTTTACGAATACATTTGTCTAGGTAACATATTTGATTGATTAAAGTTTCAAGATCACAAGTAGAGCCATTAGCGAGAAGTGCCATTTCAAATGTGAAATGTTGGTACATTAGTAACCGGTGTAACCGCCAGAATTTTGAAGACAAGCATGCAAACGTGCATGCATTTTGTCGTACAGGTGTCGGATATCAGTTTGTGGGATGGAGTTCCATGCCTGTTGCACTTGGGCGGTCAATGCAGGGACGGTTAATGCTGGTTGTGGATGGCGCTGGAGTTGTCGTCCAATGATGTCCCATACGTGCTCGATTGGAGAAAGATCTAGTGATCTAGCAGGCCAAGGCAACATGTCGGCACTCTGTAGAGCATGTTGGGTTAGTACAGCGGTATGAGGGCGAGCGTTATCCTGTTGGAAAACACCCCCTTGAATGCTGTTCATGAATGGTAGCACAACAGGTTGTATCAGACGTACAAATTTGCAGTCAGGGTGCGTGGGATAACCACGAGAGTGCTCCTGCTGTCATACGAAATTTCTCCCCAAATCATAACTCCAGGAGTAGGTCCTGTGTGTCTAGGCCGCAGACAGGTCACTAGCAGGCGTTCACCTGACCTCCTTCTAACCAACAAACGGCTATCACTGCGACCAAGGCAGAACCGGCTTTCATCAGAAAATACAACAGATCTCGACTCCGTCCTCCAATGAGCTCTAGCTTGACACCACTCACGTCGCAAACGGCAGTGGTTTGGAGTCAGTGGAATGCACTGTACAGGGCGTCTGGCACGGAGCTGTCCTTGAAGTAACCAATTTGTAACAGTTCGTTGTGTCATTGTGGTGCCAACTGCAACTCGAATTTCAGCTGCAGACGCAGTACGATTAGCCACAGCCATACGCCGAATACGACGGTCTTCCCTCTCAGTAGTACCACGTGGCCGCCCGGAACCTGGTCTTCTTGAGGAAGTACCTTCCCTTGACCACTGCCGCCAATACTCATGCACAGTGGATACATTTCTGCCAAGTCTTTCAGCAATATCGCGGAAAGAAAACCCACCTTCACGTAGTCCTACAACACGACCTCATTTAAACTCAGTGAGCTGCTGATAATGGCTTCTTCGTCTTCTCAGAGGCATCCTTGCCTAACATTAACCCACTACGTCAAATCTCAACTGTAAATAAAGATCATGAACCTTACAGCGCTTATTTAAAGCAAACCTCATTTGCATGTTCATAGTGTCGCTACTAGCGCCACACTTACGCGCGTAGCTCGAAATTTAAATCGACGTCATCTTTCAGATGTATAAACACGCCTACCAAATTTCGTTTATCTAGCACAGCTCCTTCTTAGTGTTTGGATTTTTTTCCATCAGTGTATATATACTTTCAGTTTCTCATCACAAGCACAACCCACTTAAAGCTTGATCATATTTAAAGACAATACTAACTACGTTAGTTTTATTATCTAAAATCGATAAAAAAAATTTCCTTGTCTGGAATTTTCTACTTTATTATGACACAGCATCTCATATTTCATAAGAAGTATCTCTGAAATTATTTTCTATCTGGATTCTTTCAATCGTCATCATCTTTTTTCTATATTCTTGCACTTTATCTGAATGAAATTGAAGTTCTTATCTTCGTTTTGGTATTCAAATTTTTAAACAAAGCTTTCCCAATAATTTCAGGGCAATTACCAAATTTCTTGCAAAAAATAACAGACCCGCAACTAAATAATATACCCTGTGTTTATTTAAAAATTTTAATTAATTAATTAATTTGAAAAACCTTTTGGTTAGCATTTTGAAAGCGCTGGTTAATATGGGACGTTACGAACAAAAAAAATTTAAATAGTATAAATTTTAATTCTGTTAGATTTCAGTTTATAGTAAATTTTGAACATATGTTTAGTTCCCTCAGTTTCTCGCTTAATTTCATTAAAAACTTGTTAGCTGAGGAATCTTTTTTCAGTTTTACCTGAATACTGGATGCAATTTACTGTGTTGACAGTAAATTTCTGAAGTGGAAAACAATCATTGTTTATTTTAATGTAATGCTAAAAATCAAGAAAAGCCCTCAATTCGATTATTAGTTAAGCATCCAGAATTAAAAGCAATTTATAAAAGTTGTTTTCAAAGGATTCGAGCAAAAGTAGAAAGTTAAGCTCCGGACAATTAAATTTACTCATCTGTTTCATCATGTGAGATTCTGGAGCACATCAAACGAAGGTAAACAGTACCTTAAAGTACTTAATTGACTTTGGGATACGCTCCCTTTAAACGAATAAAAAGAAGCTGTCTTCAATACCAGAGACAACCAATTAGCAAAACAAACGCTGAAGTGCCTTTCAGTTTTCAAAAAAAAATTGGTTTACTTTATTTCCAAAATAAATCTCTCTATTCATTTTTAGTAGTTCGCTGCTTTCAACACTTGTGTAAAATAAAAATAATGTTAGAAATTTATCTTTTGGATGATTTTAAATTTTCTTTTTTTTTATGTCTCTCGCCCTAACTCTCTCGTTCATTCTGTATTTTACAACTTCGGAAAATTTTACCTCAGCTTCAGAGGAAAAAGTATTCACTTTATTTATATTTTATTTCTGCAGAGGACAAATAGAATAAAGTGAAGAGTTTTCAAGATTCTTTAAACGCGGCCTGTGAGATCAACTTATTGAAAAGTTTCAAAGGAAGAAAACATACAGTGCAAATATATTATCCACTTTTCAGAGAATTTATACTATTACATACAATTTAAAATAAAATTTTCTATAAAAGCGTCTACTTTGATAAAGGAAATAAAAGTCAAATTCAATAATGGTCTCCTTAAATTATCTTTGATTATTTAAGCTAGTTGCGCTTGTTAGTAATCCATTAACATGTCACTTAAAGGACGATAGAAAATAAAGCAGTTAAGAATAGAGAACAAAGGGATTCGTGAATTTCGAGTCTATAAACAATGAAGGGCGTTTTCGAAAGGATTGACAACACACAAAGACGTATGTCCTTAAATTTAAATATCCAAACAGATGGATTAGCAGTTGATTAAGTTGTTTTGACAGTTAAACGTGTTAACAAAGTTTTCTATAATGACAGACTTTTAAAATACTCTTAATCTTTCAAACTATGTTGGAGTAAATTCATGAATGCTTTCCTAATAATCTGTTTTCCTCTGAGATTTTCGTCGCTTCTATGAGAATGTCGAGGCATATTTATTACAGAAATGATAACACTTAATTATTTCTAAAATAATTGTTAACAGATCTTCTTTATAATAACCTTCGATTATAAAGTTGAATAAAAGATCAGAAGTCTACAAACATTATATTTTCAGTACCAGTTTCTCATGTTTGATTCAAACAATGCGAAAGTTTGCCACTTGTAAATAATCCACTATTATATGTATCATATCAAACATGTTTCAGTTATGTAGTCAACAAAACATCATTTTAATGACCGGCGAACGTTTTAATGAATCTTCTTATACAGACTCCACACATATTATTATGCACTATGCAATAATTTAAACATATAATTGTCATCGCTAAACAACCAGAATTATTTAGCATAGCAATGCATTATGGAACTAATGGAAAGTACAGAAAGGACCAAAATGTATTTCACCATTTAAAAAGCTCATTAAGGCATTAAAAATTCATATAAATTATTTTAATTAATTTTCCCAAATGATCATTATTTTATTCTTGATGGTTTGGATTTCTTCTGAAATTATATTAAACTCTTCTTTCGTTTGGTTTCTGGTCGCATATGACCATAATTCAAATATTCTTGAAATATGGTGATGTCTTGATGAAGTATTCTTGAGTTAATTAGAAAAATTTTAATGATTTCATTGCTTCTATTTTCTAATCGTTTGAATTTTTTCTATTTAAAATTACAGTCAACTAAGGTCCAAAACCTCTGTAGCCGGGGTGAAAGATTCTCGACCTCGGGTCTAAAAATCGTATGTGAGGAACCCATTTCAATAAAAATCTTAGCATGTTTGGGCCTGATTTCGTAGTAAATATGCCTTGCATCAAATATCCTAGTTATGTGATGTTTGAAAACTTATGATATGATCAGGTGTAAAGCTTGTCTTCAGACCACAGCTCATAACAATGAGTTTCTCCGAAAAAAGCTCTTATATTGTTTTAAAATGTGATCTTATTCCAATAAACACAATAAAATCTAGTGAACTGACTTCTTACGAATAATAATTTTTATACCAATATTTAAATATTTTACTATACTAATTGAATCAGCAGTTTGAAAAAGAGAACGAATATAAAAATTGTTTTCTCGGCCTAACCTGTTTTTTAAATTGTGATTTAAATTAACAAAAATTGCCTGTCTTTTTTTATTTATTATTTTTAATGAGATTCCTTACACTGTTGATTTACTTATTCACTTTTGTTTCTATTTCATTTCTGTTACCTATTCACTTTTGTTACTTTACATACTTATTCACTTAGAACTTTTTTATAATTGACCATGAGTGTCTTTGTGGAAGCATATTTTTTGTGCACCCTGTGGGCATTTCGATTTTTTTTTTTTTTTTTGGCTCTTATTCCCTTCTGATACTACTGATTCAATTTATCGTAGATTGCATGTCATGATAATAATATCGCTAGATAAGGTTATTTTATGTGTTACTGAATAATGATAAAAGAAAATGTTAATTAATTTATTTTTTAATTTCTTTTTAAATGTATAAAAGACGAAATTTATTTTCCAAACACAAAAAAGCTTGACTTTTTGAAAATAGTTATAGAAGATCTCTGCACAAAATTAATACAAATAAAAAAACACATGGGTAAAATTCTTGATATTTTCTCCATGTGACGCTGCTTTCTGAAAACATGCATTCTTAAAGTAACATTTGAATACAATTTCAGACTTCTGAAGAATTTCAAATATTTTTTTTGTGATAACAAAATAGAAGTATACGCTTGGTGCAGATACCTGCTCAAAATTTGAAAGATCCTTTTTTTTAATCGATTGCCTTTTCAAAGTGATAAAAAGAGGATTCTAAAAGAGGATATATATTATGAATCATTTTCTTTTCTGTGTCTCTTTGTAGGAGCGTTATACGATCTACAAATGTCTTTTTCTTATTTCTATTCTCTTTTCATATCGAAACATTCTTTTCTCCTAAAACATTGAACATATAGAATCGATAAAGATTCTACACCTTTTTATTTGAACTGAGTTGAAAGAAAATCAAAACTGTTAATTTTATATTATAAAGTATTGCCGACTTTTCTGAACTTTTATAATGATTATTTGGTAAAGAGTAGAGTTCGGATTTCAGGATTCAGTATCATGAGAGATCCAATTTATATACGAGCCAGTCAATTAATATACTCTTATTATTATAGTGGGGAATTTAAGGATATGAATAATGGCTGGTGTTATCTTCTGTTTTTTTTTTTCTTAAATAACAAACCTTAAAAATAAAAAGGAATATTTGCGTTTTGATTAAGGGTTTCAGCTTCAAGACCCGAAGAAACGTTTTGTAAGCTGGCCTGGTCCGTTGGGGCCAAACGTCCTCCCATTGATGTGGTGTGGAATTTTGGATATTGGGGGGAAGCTCAGGTGTCGTCCTTCGCATCTGATATCGGTTCAAAATTATGAGGTCCACCCCAAATTATCCCTAGTGTTGTTTTAAAAGGGGTGGTTAATATAATTTAATTAAAACTACTCTCGTCTAGTTTATCGACTAGTTTCAAAACGAAACATTTACCTAAGCGAACTAAACATAAACCAACATTGGATAATAAGAGTCATTTAATAACAATTCCAAGCACTTAATTTTCTTCATTATAATTACTTTTAAGCCAAAAGGAATATTCGCAATAACATTACATCGAAAAGAAAAGTCATTGTAAATCCCAGTGCCTCCAGACATATATATTACTCAAATGCAATATCAACCGGAGATGAGCGAAAATAGTTTTGAGGTTATAAGAGAGTTGAAAAATTTCTAAGCTTCTTCTCTGCTCGTGATAGTCAATAATCCAGTAAGATATTTGAGCAAAGTCTTATAAAATAAAAAAATAATAATGCATTTAGATGTTGAGAGAAAAGCAGTTTCTTTATTCTCAGTTCCACTTAAAAACTTCGAAATGCTTCTATCTTCCCGACTATGTTAAAGTAACGACTATTTTGACTTTATATCCTCAAGTTCGATGCCTAATCAAAGGCATTGAATTTTATAGATTCTGAAAATAACTAAAATCTATCCTATAGTAGGATATATTTCCTATTTATCCATCTATACTGTATTTTAATGAAATGCTACTTCATATTGATAAGCAATCACACTTTAAGATACAATTACAAACCTGTTGATACTCAAAAAGTATTTATAACGTTCGGAAAACCATAATGTCTTGCTAGAAGATTTACTTCAAACAGAAAGTCATTTTTAAAAAGCTAACAAAAGACTATAAAATCGAAAATTTAGGTTCTTTTTCCAGAAAAACAGGAAAGAAAATCACAATCAACTGAAACCTTCCATTTTTTGCTTTAAGAAACCAAAATTCAAAAACTAGAAAATAAAGAATTTACCTTTTTTAAATACCTGAGAAAATATTTCTATGAGTTATTTATCTCAAACAAGCTTCAACAAGAATTTAGTTTTTAACAAGTTTAGTTATATATTTAATTAGTTATACCATTGTAAAGAAACACTAGAGCTGTTTGGGGACGATCTCGTAAATTTGAACCGCGGTCAGATGACTAGAATTTATTTAAAGAAATCATTTAAAATACCTTATAAATTTTAAAAACGTCAAACATTTAACAATTATACTTTAGATTCCATCAAAAAATATCATTTCGTTGCTTTTAGTAACTAAAGAACAGAAAACCTTTGATGTCCAATTCTTTGGTATAAATATAACTGTCAAATTAAATAAATAGGAAACAGACGGGAATAGTATGCTTAGTTTTTGCTACATTATTTTATGTGATCAAATTTTTTTATGAAAATATTATTAAATTTTTCATGAGATTACATCAAATATTTCTTATAAATTGTCTAAATTCTCATGAATTGATGCAGGAAAACAAGAGAGAGTCTATTATTCATCAAGACAAATACTTTTTACCATCGTAAAATTGCAACCTATTCAACCTGGTAAAAAAAGGAAACATTATCCATAAATTTTTGTACCGAGTTAAAAGGAAAAAGCTACTGTAGTAGCAAATGTGCGACATGTTGACATTTAGATAAGAAATTCTGAATGGCGCGAACATTTTGAAAGTTGTGTCCTTGGGCTTTGTTGTATATCCTAGATAGAAGGACTGATGTACCTTTGAAAAATCCTTCGAGAAGCAGTGACACGAATTTTCCGCAACAAATATTCGATCAAATAATCACAATTGCCTCGGGAGCCAACTACATTAAATTTTCCCAAAAGAAAATTTTCGTAGGGTTCTGATCTGGTTGGTAGGAAAGTCAAAACACAAGTCCAATATGTTCAACAGATAACAGGCGGTATAACGTAATATAAAATTTTTGGATGGTGAATTAAAAATATTCCCGCTCTTCAGTTTGTTGTTATTGTTTCCATTTGGATCAATAAATGATATGGATGCAAGAAGTTGAATCATCATTTTTTAATCTGGCCATTTCCATTCCTTTCTGTAGAGCTGTTTTAGTTCTACGTTCAAAGATCTCTGCGCCTTTTCTGTAGTTTTGAATGCTGCGTTTCGGACAATTATGTTTCATTTTCTTTGAGCAATCCCATTTCACTACCTTTTTTTTTTTCTTTTTTTGCAAGAGTTAGTAGACAGCCTATATCTGTATCTTTATATCCACCCCATTTTTCTAAATATATTTTTTTTATTTTCGATAGATTCTTCATATGTACACTAACTAGAAAAAACAATAACAGCGAACAGAATAAAAGCTGCTTCTCGTATTTCGTATTATTTAATCATACCTCCAAGATACCCTTTCCTGTAGTAATTAGCATTCTGTCGCTGACACTGAAAATGAAATGAAATTTTCGATTCACATTTCCAAAGCTTTAATTTCTAACACACTTGGTCATATAGGCATTTTCGACTTTAATGTATCTTAGTGATATTTGAATTGAAATAAATGAGAAAGCTATATCTGTAAGCACTTTCGATTTTCTTCCAGAATCTCTTTTCCAGACATCTTTAAATCTTATAAATTTACTGTTGGGGAAATAAGTCACCAAAGTAAATAGTTTTTCTTGATATTTCAAAGTGGTTAAACGCCTCACAAATCCGAAATTGTCTATAAAACCTCCAAGAACAAACAACCTGAATTTCGATTTGATATCAGGATGACGATTGAAATGACCAGCTTAGAAACAAAGGAAGAATAGCATGGCAGCATCTTTTGTTATTGATTTTGTCATCTGAAACAAATATTTATCTGAGATTTAGCCAATTCGTTTTTGCGATTATCAATCTAATTCGACTTAGTAAGCTATCGCTTCATCGTTTGTCAAGCTATGACGTATAATGTTTACGATTCTCTCAAATAAAATAAAGCAAAATAAGAAAAAGTCATAGGTGTTAGAAAATAAAAGGGCTGATAATTTAAAAATTGTTGACAGGCTTGAAGATAAGAATTATATTTCATTTACAAGAGGCAATAACTAAGTAAACTTAAGAGCTCGATTTTTTTTTTTTTTTTTTTTACTATAATAACCAACTTTTTATTTTAGTAAACGAAAAAAAACTTAACGGCAGTATACTTTACTATTATTTAAATCATCATTATATAATTTCTTTCAGTTAAATAATAAAACTGAATCATTCCCTTTGAAATACTAAAGATATATTTTAGCTTTACGATTGCATTGATTCATTACCATTGAAATCGTTAATTTTGAACACTTCAACGTATTTTACGTTGGAGTTATGCTGGTGAAATATACTTCACGTTTGGAAATAAGTCACTTAAACTAATATGCTTTTGAAAAAATGTATTTTGCTTTGCTGCATAGTTTTAGAATTTTAGCATACATTAATTTGTTTAGGATATTAACATTGAAAAGTGTGTTGTTGAGAAAAGAAAACTATCAACACATTTTGAATATTATCATCTCCTGTTTCCAAAACGCCATGCGATACTTGAGGTCAAACCGAATTGTATGAAATTGTGTATCGCTAAATTTTTAAATCATTGCCTACAAATATTTTCCTGCGATTTAAAACAGAGTAGGAAACAATTAATCAAAATTTCAAATACGATATGATTAAGTTTAAAACGAAGGGCCTTAGGAAAAGGTTTCATCTTAGAAAAGATTGAAAGAAACAGAATTATTCAGGAAATAGGATTGAGTAATTTTATTTTAGTAATTGCGGATGATTTTAATCAGACCCAGTAACCCGAATTAAATATTATATTTATCAGCATTAATGAAAAGGGGCTCAGTTGTTATTTTTAGAATAAATGCATCTTGAAGAAGCAGATATCTGTAATTTGCAAAACTTAGAATAACTAATTCTTAAACAATTATTTTATATCTATTTTCAAATTGTTATAAGACACTTTAAAAGCAATCGGACAAAAGAATAGAACTATCATTAAATAGCGATGCCGGAAACATGCGTTTTTCTTAATTTAGCAGTATAATTATTCTTACCTATATATACTAGATTACCCTAAACTGACGTACATCATAACATTTCTGAATAAATGATAATTTCTGAAGCCGTTTGACTCTTTAAATAGTTACATTTTTTAATATGTCTACAGTCAGTGTCACACAAATTATAATTATTGACGTCTACATCTACATTTATCTAACAATCTAATCATTATTACTTATATCTACCAAATGGTTCCAAAATGACGCACATCGTGACATTTCTGAATAAATAAGAATTTTTATGGCAATTAGGATCTTTAAATAATTTAATTATTAATATGCCTACAGTCAGTATTACACGAGCTATAATTATTGACGTTCATATCTGTACTTATCTGACAGTCTTTTTATTAGTACTTATTTCTACTTGATGGTTCCATGGTGACGCACATCATGATATTTCTGAATAAATAAGAATTTTTGCTGCAATTTGTCTCTACAAATAATTTCTTTTTTAATGTCTACAATCAGTGTTATTCAATTTTGACTAATAATGCCTAAATTTGTTCCTATTTGGTAGTTTTATTATTAATATAAGTTTCTAGTAGATGGCCCAAACTGACGTGCAATATGACACTTCTGAATAAATAAGAATTATGATAAAAATTTAGCTCTTTAAATAATTTCTTTTTTGTTATTCCTACAATCAATGCTGTTCAAGATGTATCTATTGATGTCTAAATTTGTCCCTCTCTGGCAATTTTATCATTAGTACTCATTCTATAAGATGGTTTCAAACTGAAGTACAACAGAACGCTTCTGAATAAATGAGAGTTTTTTGCATTAATTTGACTCTTTTTAAATAGTTTCACTTTTAGTATGTTTATAATCAGCGTTACTTAAGCAGAATCAATTTCTAAATTATTACCATTTAATAGAAGAATATTCTGGCATTTGACAATATTTTATCCCGCGGATAATTCTATTTTGAATAAAAATGTATTCATTTTCAATTTTAATTCCTTGTTTTACTAACTTATAATATTCATATAAAATTAATTTTTGGAAGTTTGTTTCTCTAATTATTCATTTTTGAACAGTTGTTAAAATTTGGGTTTTAGAATATTAATAACAAGTATGACGAAATCAAAAAAAAAAACTTCCTATGTAATTATATTTAAGCAATTACATAATGGTAAAATAAAAATACAATATGTAAAATACTGAAAAAAATGAAATATCAGTGAATATAATGAATAAATGCAAACATTAAAACTCTGAAAACTATTAATCGAAATTTAGAAATTTAGAATATACATCGCTTTCTTAATTAGCTTTATTTTAATTACAAGGGATGGTCAAATGAAAAAGTACGAAACTACATTGTGGGCATAAGTGAAGACTTGATACGCAGTATACACCATAGCCCTGAGTACAACGAACCCATTGACCCGAACACCCCCAGTCTTTCACAGCGTTTTTGACTTCGACGTCTGAGTTGAAGCGCTTCTCTTCCAGATGTTTTTTTTTTCATGGGACCAAATATATGAAAATCGCAGGGCGACATGTCCGAGCTGTAGGGCGAAAGGTCGAACTGCTCCAACTTAATCTTGGCCAGTTCAGCGTGTGTGACCATGGAGATATATGGACTCGCGTTATTAGGGAATAGAACCACACCCTAATTGAGCAACTAGAATCTTTTGCTCTTGATGAACTTGAGCAGTCTTCAAAGTGTCTCTCAGTACGCATCAGAGTTAAAGGTTCTTCTGCCTCGAGGTCTTCAACAGATAGCGGATCTTGGACAAAACTCTTTATAAGAGCCCCTGAGCTCTCCTGCACATGCCCCGATCTACGCTGGTGTCTCCAATCGCATCCCTAGATGTCTCTTACGTTCTCCCATAAGGCATAGGCAAATATGTTACCGGTTATGTTGTTAAGACTTTTCGTACCTTTACATTTGAACACTCCTTGTATTTTTCAAACTAGTTAAATTAGATCGATGACAAGCAGAAATCATGTTTACTTCATCTAATTACTTAAAAATCAATTCCCGCATTAAAACATTTGAAAAACGTTTTATCAGATACGAACCCAAATATGTTAATAAATTTCTTACTTAATAAGAGATTAATTTCCTTCTAAAAAAGAATTTCGTAGAACAGGTTCTTCATTTGTGGAAAAGTGACAATTCCTTTCAAAGAAAATTACTTTATTCAATGCTGGCACTTGAAAAAGACTATTTTTGAATTGAAAAGCAAAATGAAATAAACAATCTTCTAGTACCTTTTGTTTATTTTAAAATTCCTTTAAGAAACCAATGTTTGAAACAGTATTTTTCGTGATTCCCTGCTTAAAATGTTTATATAATTTATCCGTCATAACAAATAAAACTTTGAGATAATTCTTTAAGTGGTAGTTTTTATTTCTGTAATAAAACCGCTCTTTTATGAAAAGGGAGAGGTCATTTTTTGTGGCTTTAATAACAATTTAATTTCCTCGTAGCATATGAAATCACACATCGTTGACCCATTACATGCCTTACTTTCACACGAATTAAAATTAATTACATAACTTGTTACAAAAAAACAATAAAGCTGCATTCGAAAAACACATTTGAAGTTGAAGAATTCACGGATTGTTAAGCGACACGTGTTTCACATAAGCAGAGAGGCATTTTTTTTTCCTCCCGAGTATATTCTTTCAGCATGAAATAAACAAATTAAACAAACCTGTCCTTTACTTAAAATTGCAGTTTTTAACCATTTTAACACCATTGTTAAAAATATTTCAAAGTAATTTTAAGTATTGGGAGAATTGCTAAATTACTCTGTTAATAGAAATTAAAAGATACATCGTAATGATATGAAATGATAAAAAATATGTATTTGATTGTTTTTGTTGTTGTTCTTTAAACATGAATATTACAAGTCAGATCTTGTCGTACGCCTTTCTGATATTCAATTTTAATCCAATTCAATTTTTTTTCATATTCATTTTGAAGTATCTCCTAATTTTTGAGAATAGTATAATATTTAATGTTCCAGTTTCAGTTAATCCGGGACTCATTTCACAGTGCCGTGGCTTTGAGATTCTATCCTTTGAGATTCATAGGAATTCATCATATATATGCATTTGATACATTCTAAATATATCGTTTCTAGTGTGACATGGAAATTTGGAGAGGGAATGCCGCTTTAGATGCCATTCATCTTCTGATCACAATTCCAGAAGCCAGCGTCCTGGTCTAGGATTAGCGAGACTTCCTCCTTAACTGGGCGTCCCGGGTTCGAATATTGGTTCGGGCATGGTTGTTCTTTACCCTGTTTTTTATCTGTGAGGTATGTAACAGAGCTCTCCAGTAAAAAGCGTTTGTGAAGCAAGTGTACGAGTGCCATCTTCATATGAGCTGGAAGTCAGACTTTTGCCCTAGGGTGCTCAGAAATAACTGCAGAGACTCGACTTAAAATAACTGGCTTTGTCAGTGGATTGTCTATATAAATGTCATAAGTAACCACAACAATTTCATTTGACTTGGTTCTTTACGAAATAATCATTAATTTGCTTCTAAACTGAAGATTTAAATTTTAAAAAATAATTAAAACACAAATTAAATTCCTATTTTGTAATACCACTAACCAAACCTCTGCTTAGATAGCTAGCCAATTATTCATTCTATGTTTAAGATATTCTTATTTATAAATTTCAGAAATATGATGAGAATTGTACTTTAATTGTGTTTGAACTTAAATGAAAGCAAGTCAATAAAAGAGTCAATATTCACGTTACCCACAGAAGGATTTCCATTGGAAATGTTTCTCTAACCGGAAATCCTCCAATCTCAAAGCTAAGACATTGTAATCAAATTACTGAGGTCTTAAAAATCCTTTAGAAATGTAATAGTCTTTTGAACTGCATGATGTTAGAAACCTTCCTGATTTAATTGTGCCAGAATTTTATGATTAATATCTAAGTTTAAATCCAAAATAGGAGTTAAACTTCACCAAACTATCTTATAATCTATATAGATAAAAGTAAATCTTATAACTAATTTTAAATTATAGAAATCTAAACCTCGAAAATTTTGATCTCAAAATACGAAATCCAGAAAGAAGGTGGAAGTTTAGTGATAATTAGTTAACATTTAACCTGTTAATCCTGACAATGTGAGAGCATTAATTTATAGCACATTTAGGCCTTTACATAACAATTAAGCCATTCATAAAGTATAATTTAATGTAAAAATCACTTGCAATAGATAAATATAATGAAAGTATTCGATGGTTCTCATTTGAATCAAAACAGCAAACTATTCCCAAAACAAAATGATTCATCTAAGTAAAACATAAAACACACCATAAAAGTGACTCGACAGTAATGTTTTCTTGATTAAAAATCATGTGTCAATATATGCAAAATATTAACTTAAACATTTTTTTTAATTAAATGAGAAAATTATATATTTTTAAAAAATTTGATTTATTTTCCTCCAATATACTTTTTATTAGTCCTTATTTATGTTATCATTCTTTAAAGATTATTAAGATAAAACGATATCATCTACGTCTATTAATACAATAAAAGGATTTTTGTAATACAATATTTTTAAAAAATTTCATTAAAAGTATACTATACTTATTTTTACACTAAATAATTATAAATAACTTTTTTTTAATGTGATTGTTTGCATTGCACTGGCATTCTGTCAAGTGTTAGGATCAAATATATTTTTGCTTTTCACAAAAAATGCAAAATTCTTAAGCTGATTTGATATGCGATAATTGCAATCTTTATTTTGTTATAAGCGCATTAAATTTTGCTCACAAATACTGAGGCAGAATGAATAAATGAGTACCGTATCTTGACAATAGACTGTCGAAAAAATCTAAAAGACTAGATCATCATCTATACCAGGGCTTCTTAAACTTTTTTATATAGCGACCCCCTTCAAGCTTAGGAAATTTTAAACGACCCCCTCCTCCATATAATGAAATATATATTAACCGTAGATGTAGATGTAATATCGCACTATTTTACAATGTAAATAAAATAAGGATTAAAGAATACGTACCCATTCATTTCACATATATATAATTGGAAACGTTGACGGGATATCGGTCGTAATAAAACACAATAAATAGAATGACATAAAACTATATATATATTTATTCAATAGAAAAAATAAACTTTTGTAACAATTTTTTTATAAGAAAACATAAAACTATATCTATATATTCAATAGAAAAAATAAACTTTTGTAACAATTTTTTTAATAAAAACATATTATTAACATCAAACAATATTAATGTGACGGATGTGATTGTTTATTTTTACACAAATAATTAAACCTAGGCTCAATTTGAGTTATTGCAGATCGTAATAAATTTTCAACGTTTATTAAAGTTGAACGGTATTTTGATTTTATGTAAGTTAATGTGGAAAAGGCTGATTCACATAAATATGTTGTACAAAATGGCAGTAATTTGTTCATTGCCATTTCCGATAGTAGGGGATATTCTGATTTGATTTCTATCCAAAATTCATGCACAGGCACTTGAGAAAATCTGAGTCGCAAGGTAGTATCACGTGTTAATTCGGCAAATTCTTCTTGTGCTTTGAAGTTTAAAAAATTAATTTCTTCCATTTCAATTGAAAATGGATTGCAAATCCATTGTTGTGTATCGATATCATTGGGAAAATACCTATGCATGTAAACTTCCATATCCTTCAAATGATTAACTATAATTTTTGTTATAGGAGTATCTTTTTTTGAAATATTGTTACTAATTATATACTCGTCAGTAAATGGAAACATTTCGAGCGATCCACTTTCCACTCTGTTCTTCCATATAAGAATTTTTTTAACAAAGGCCTCAAGTTTATTTTTTAACATAAACATATTAACGCAGACTCCCTGCATTGATAAATTCATATCATTGATTTTATCAAAAATATCTGCCAAATAGCATAGCTTGAGAAGCCATAAATTATCGTGAAAATAATCGGCCAAATTAGAATTTGCTCTGTTAGAAATATAAGAACTTCATCTTTTAAAGTTAATAATCGTTTCAAACTTCGACCTCTTGATAGCCACCTAACTTCAGCATGTAGCAATAAACTTGTATAATCCGAATCCATATCAATGCACAAGTTTTTAAACAATCGACTATTAAGTGCTCGACTTTTAATAAAGTTAATGATTTTGACTGCATCAAAAAACACAGTGTTTAATTCTGGTGCAATTTTTTTAACAAGTGCCTCTCGGTGAATCATACAATGTGTAAATGTAATATGATCATTTCCAGCTTTAACAAATGCTGTAAAACCAAGATCTTGTCCGGTCATTGCTGCAGCACCGTCCGTGCACACACCAACACAATTTTTCCAATTTAATCCTTCTTTTTCAAAAAACTCATTTACTTTTTTTATATATATCTTTTCCACGAGTATGACCTTCCAGAGGACGACAAAACAGTATATCTTCATGAATGCTTCCCTCATAAATATATCTTACAAAAAGTAACAACTGTGCTATTTTTGAAATGTCTGTCGACTCGTCCAGTTGTATTGCAAACTTTGAGCTGTCTTTAAGCCTCATAAGAAGCTGTTGAAATTGATCATTGCTAATGTCTGAAATTCTTTTGGACACAGTGTCATTTGATAATGGAATTTTACTAATTTCAGCAGCATACTGTTTTCCACGAACAATTTCAGACATTCTTATAGCTGCAGGTAGTAGAAGTTGCTCTCCAATAGTAAAAGGCTTTTTCGTTTTTGCTATCAAATACGAAACTTCATACGATGCCAATAGATATTTATCATTCAAAGTAACATACTTCTCCAAAGTGTTCTTTTCTTTATTTGATGTTTGCAAAAGACGCTCAAAATATTCTATTGGCTTTTTTGATAACGTTGCATGTTTAGTATTCAAATGTCGTTGCAGTTTTGACGGTTTCATGCTTTCTGCAGCCAAAACTTCTTTGCAAATTAAGCACACTGGTTGTTCTTCATTGTTGTGAGAAGAGCATGTGAAGCCATACTGCAAATATGATTCGTCATATTTTCTTTTTTTTGTTTTGCTAGAAGTCGGATTTGAAGCACTGCAACTTGGTTGTGACGGCGTGGCAGACTTATTAGTTGGAATTTTAATTAGCCATTTATCCATGATGGTTAAATAATAATAAATAATTAAACAAAATGTAGTTGAACTTTAACGTAATAATTAAAAGCACCAACTGAAAATTACACAGTAAATACACACATGTCACTACGAAGACAAAGCTGAGTCCAAACTGAAGTACAAACAGAAAAATAACTACACTCGAATCTTTACCAGTGCAATGACAACAAATTACGATCAGATCAACCCCGGCGCATGGCGTGTTCAAAGTGTGCAGCGCACAAAGGCACCGTATCACAAAGACGGCGAAAAAGAAGCTTTCATTTAATTTTTTTTATTATTCTTTTATAAAAATAATATGCCGATTCGCCTAGCCTAGCTTGATTATGCTTCCGTATTGTATGTGTAAGCTGTAAGGCGACGCGGCGTCTGGGTACTTATAATCACTAAGTCATCTTGCAAACACTGACACCGGCGGCCAGACATCAATGTCGAACGTTCAGTTGAAAATCGAGGAGCGCGTTGTATTTATTATTTTAAATGCTACTTCCATATTTTCATTTATAGGCCCTACATAACAGTTTTGCATTGCCACTTTTTTCAAAAAATAGTTATAATGAAACTACAATAGTATTTTGTATGATTTTTATTTGTATTTATATTTGTACGTAGTGTGTATACTAATTTTAAAATTTTATTTATAATGATTGAAAAGTATCAGATCTTTGCGACCCCCTTTCAGTAGTCTCGCGACCCCCAGGGGGGTCGCGACCCACAGTTTAAGAAGCCCTGATCTATACTTATAATAAAGCTCTCTCTCTCTCTCTCTCTGTGTGTGTGTGTGTGTGTGTGTGTGTGTGTGTGTGTGTGTGTGTGTGTT
>JAPMOQ010045994.1:1978962-2072376 GCA_026543055.1 Argiope trifasciata
CAATGTTCATTTGCCTCTATTAGCTTATAGTCATACTAACCTAAAAAATATTTAAAGAAAGAGACGGATTCTTTTGTTGTTGCGATAAACAATGTTTTTCAAATTAAACTCAAAACTATTCTTCCTCCAAGTAAAATCACATATATCCATTTCGGGAAAAAAAAGGGGTGGGCTGAGAAAATATTTTTAAAACGTAACAATCTCCATAAGAAACTGGGAAAAGTTGTTTCAAGTCCCAAAACTAATAAAAAGAAGTTTTCCGAAAAGCTGACTCAACTAGTTATTTTAAGATTACGTGACCTTTACGCATACCATATGGCAACCTCCAAAATCTTAACAAAACATTACCTCTTAAAGAAGGAACACATTTACGTCTGTCAACACCAATAAGTAGATACAGAATTCTCTTTTGAAAATTCATGAATTTTCCCCCGTGATGGCTGCTTCCAAAAACACGTAAGGGGTTTCGGAAACGAGCTATAAACGCACAATTTCCGTTTTTCTTTGAGTTACGCCATTTATAATAGGCACACCAACTAGCTTTTTGTTTTATAATGATTTATGTACCAAACGGGGTTAACCATGAATGACTTTTTTTAGATTTCTTTCTCTTTTTATTTTCACTGAGAGTTGGAGTCTTCAGACGACTTTCGCAGCTTCTACTTAAAGCTAAGAAAAATGAAATAGTTGATAGCGTATTCAGAGCAGGGGGAAAAAACCATCGACGGCGTATGTGAACTCTCTTAATTATCCTGACAATAATACTAGTCCAAGATCAGATATTTCAAAGCTGCAATTTATTTTATCATTTCGGTTATGCTAAAGGCGCAAATGACAATTGAAAGCTTTAATTTGAATTTTGAAAATCAATCAAACGTATCTTTCGAAATGTGAAAAAGGTATTAACTAGAAGAAGTCGTACACATAGCAAACATAAACTGAGCATGTCATTTAAATGCACTCTATCTTAAGCTGTGTTGTGATGTCACGCTCTTTTTCTTATTTTATGATTCCAAAGTTAAATTGAAGCAATACATGTATCACATGATCATGATAAGAATTCGCGGTCAGATTAATTTAGGTTTGTTTTTAAGGAACCGACAGCATCTCAAAATGTATAATAGATTTTTTCAGCTTATATTACACAAGAGTTTGTTGCATATTCAACTGTAACTATAAAAATATTTTTTCATGTTATAATACATATGATGCTTGTAATATAACCATCAAAGCATAATAATACATTTGTTGTCCAATGAATAATTGGTTTCTAGTTCAAATGAATATGATTAAGACATTTGATCTTATATATCTTTTGAGAAATTAGCTTCTTATATCTTAATGTAATTTAATATATCTCATAATATTTTTTAATTAGAAGAATGGATAGTTCAATTAAACAAAAAACATAACAAAAACATTTTATTATTTGAAAAATTTGTCATGAACGAAATTTTACTTTATAAAATACTGCAAGTTATATAAATAAAGTAATAGGTATTAGCTTAGATCTGCTTAATTAATATGAGTCATGACATTTTCAAAATCGTGTAGAAACAGTATCACTAGATGCAGTTAAGTATTTAACAGGATAATAAATGAAGAAAATATGAAAAAAAAAATTCTAAAAGATGTAATTGTTGAAGCCGTTCAAGATATGATGTTATGATTTTTTTTTCAAATCAAAAATAAAAAGCTACTATTTAGAAATAGTATGTTCCAGGTTATTTTATAGAACAAATAATAATAAAAACCATATATTATTCATATTTCTTAATTGTTTTGCCCATTTAACGAACTTTTTTCATCTTCACTTTTTGCATAATTAATTATATACCGATCAATCATTTCATTACCTAATCTTCCCTCATTATCGTGTATTTATACACTGTAAATATATATCCTGTCTGTGTCTCACTTCTCAACACTTCTTAGAAAGTGAGTCAGTCAAAAAACAGACTGAAAGCCACCTTTAATATTTGCTTCGAACAGACATTTTCACTCCAAAAAATTTTCACACCAAAATAAATAAATAGGGTATTTAATGTCAATTTAAAAACAATTAATAAACAAAATTACTTTAACTAAAATTGAATACACTATTTATTTATTTACTGGTTTTGAAAAATTAGCTTATTTGCATTTTCACTCTTAAAACTTTGTTATCAATAATAATATTATATAGCTTTTACCCTTTCCAAGAAATCAATTGAATAGTTATGTAAATGGCGAGAAGCTACATGCAAAGCTAAAACTGCTGTGGAATGGCTTACAAACGCATATTATCAATATTATAAAGTATTTCACTCTCTCGTATAAATGCAAAACGTTAATTAATTACTCATATTCCCTTGATATTGTAATTCTACTTTTACACTAACAAAGAGCAAAACAGTTAAAATATTAATAGATATGTTCCTTTTTAATTTGATTATTCTTCGCACGTAGACCGGAAATTATCCCAGATGAAATGAATGCCTTTTCTCTAAAAGAAACATTCAATTTTTATTAACTAGTTTTATATTTACAATACTAGCAAACGTTTATTTCAAATGTAAAGCATACTTACTATTTCATATCGAGATATGAAGTCAAAAACGATTTACTGTCTGAGGCAATATTCTTTATGTCATTTATTTGTCTTCGAGAATTTAAGTGAATTATCTAAATTAATCCCTACTCTAAACAGATCACTCTGAAAAGGTGTTTCTGATGCATTACGGTCCCTTTTTCTTAGCTTCCTTCCCCCACCTCATTTAAATTGCTAAAAAAGGTGTTAAGGAGAGAAAGTATAAAACGTCATAAAGATAAACTTGAAGATTTAAACACGATAGGAACATAAGGAATCTGCGGAGATCAAAAAGTGTTGAACGGCAGAAAAACGTCAAAAATGGGAACTTAAAAGCGGGATAATACTAGAATTGGAATGATGATCAAATGAACTTTTTGAAGTTTATTTGATTGTTTGAAAGCAAAAAAATCTATAAACAGTTGGAAGCTATTATAAATAACGAATAAATTATTTGATATAATAATTGCATCCGATGTTTACAGATATATTCAAATTTAAAGTTTTATCATTGTTCAATCTACAAATAGAATAAATGATTTTAAATAAAGGTCGTGACCTTAGAAAAACTATCATAGCTTAGATTATCCGTCTTTTAAAAATTATTCTCCCTCTTTATTACTCATTTTATTCATGTTACTAATTGAAAATTGCATAATTCTATTTTCAATTCAAATATTTGATAGGAAAAACATTGTCTGAAGAGTTTACAAATTCCATTCCCTTTTTTATCGATTAAAAATGTAACATGACAGAACAGCTGATATTTTAAATTAGTACACACTATATTATGAAAATAAATGGTAACTTCTAAGATATCAAGATTATTTGAAAGATTAAAATTAAATATAGTTGGCTTGATTTTTTTTATTTACGAGAAAAAAACTTGTTGAAGATTTTATTTACGCTTACGATGAAAAGTGAAGGCTGAAATTAAGAATGCCATAGTGAAATCGTCAATGATAGACGATTTCATTCATAGATATGTACTATTTCATCGATATTTTTTTCTTTCTAAAGACAGCAACTAAATGAAGTCATTTTTAAAAATTTCTCAAATATATTAACTAAAATTTCATCTCAGTTTTATATTCTTGACATGATTAAGTAATAAAATCGATACTCAAGTTTACATCATATTCTTCACACATCACCATTTAAAAATTCATTCATTTGTATTATTTCTATTAATACATGCCATTATTTGAGGGACTCAATTAAAGAAAAAATTTAATAATCTATTAGAAATTTCCAACTGATAAAATAATATAAATATTGCTTATTTTAATGTTGATTAGAACTTCTATTGCTCCTAGATCTCTTTGCAAGTGAAAATAGCAAATCATTGCTTCAAATTCCAAAAAAAAAAAAAAGATTAATTGCAGATATTTTTATTCTTGATTTAATATCGACATTTATTATTTTAGATAGTCTATGCATATTGCAAGAAAAGTATTATCTATGTGTTGCCTAATTCAGATTATGCATTATAACTATTAAATAATACCTTGAAAACACAGAATTTTTCGCAAACTATAAGAAGAAAATCGATTGAAACATTTATCTAAATAACATGTTGGCAACAGTTACCTTCCACTTTAAATTTATATCCATACAGATTATTGACACTTATTCTTAAGATCTTATGACGCCGTAAAGATGGTGTTAGCATTATGGGCGTTGTCAGAAAATATACGAGTATAATTGCTCTATATAATAACTATGCTATACCAGAAAAAAAAATCTTTCGTTTAATAGACGATAATTCTACTTCATATTTATAAATTCTAGACATTTTACTTTCTAAAACTAAGTGACTCAGTCAAGCATACACAGGGTTTTTATTTTAATCTCTATTTTTATTTCTAAACCCATAGAGAACTATTTTAAGTTGAACAAAGTCTATTTATTACTTAAATAATTATATTTAATGTTGTTTGAGCCAATAAACGCACAGTTGAAAAAAATTACTAAATTTATATTTTTATGCTATTTATTGGACCTAATATTTAGTAAAATAATTTTGATAAACAAATACTTTAAACGAAAAAAATTTACAATTTTGCAAATTAAAATTGATCGAGCTATAAAGCGTAGAATTTCCTTACTTTAGCCCTCTCAACAGGCGCCTCAGAGAAATGCCACTGGCCGATTATGGATCGTTCTCATGGCTATCATTTAAATAGACAAAAATTGTTTAAAATTGGGATATTCATAACTTCATAACCCTATCACAAAAAATAGAAATTAGTGTGATCATAAAGAGTGGTCTTAAATGAGTTGTAAAAAATATGCTAGTAAATCGATACTAAAAACTGAGAAATAATTCATAGAAAATGATAAAAAAAAATAAAAAGAAGTAATTTTCAACAAAAATGCAGCGGTCACCTTCTAACAATGCCTAAGTTTCAGAATTAAACACTAACGATATCAAAATTACACAACTGACATCAAAAGTGCACGATTTTCGATCGTCAAGGGAATTAGCAAGTTCAAATAAGTGTATTCATATAATGAATCATTAGTAAGTTTCAAAGATTAAACCAAAATCATTTTTTTCTTTAACCATTTCAGGGGAGGTGGATGGGGCCGTTAACCATTTCAGAGCGGAAAAGAGACGATAAATTTTTAAAAATTTTATTTTAAAAACTATTGGTTTTAACATTTCAAAAATTACTGGTAAAACAGTATTTAGTCTCCTTTTAGAAAAATCTATGGCAGCTGATCAATTTTCGTTTCTTTTATGACATTAATTTTATGTTAAAAATATCCCGATTTTTTTTCTTTTTTGTCCAAAATTCGGGAAATGTTCGACATCTTAGGAAATAAAATTTTATCAAAATCAATCACCTATTTTCTTACAATATCTGTGAGATTTTAAATCATAATTTTGTTAATTCTTCAAATTAATTAAAGAACGAATCAACTTAACTGATTCACAAGTGTTTTCAAATGAGGACACCGCCTGTCTAGGATGTCTGTTTCTTCTATCAAGACCGCCGCCTCTCTTCATGTGAAAGGTATAAGTAGTTATTTTGAAGAAAAGAATTTGATGCTGATTCTGTACTCAAGGGGGAGTTTTGTTTACTTATCTTCGGTTTTCGTGAAACCAGAAAACATTTCACATTTAAGATTTGCCTTTCTCTCTCTCTCTCTCTCTCTCTCTTCGCTATATAGTTATGTTTCATCATCATGTTCTGGCTAGATTTTTGCTAGTTTATCAGAGAATATTTAGTTTTTTATTTAAATTTTTTTCATCATTTATTATTATTGCATTCAGCGTGTAAAAATTGTACAACAAAAGATTTTTTTTTTTAAATTTTCAACATATGTCCATTAAGTATCCCTCTCGAAAGTATTCTCTATGCACTACCAAAGACAATGTGCAGAAAATAAGAACAATGTGCAAAAAAATAATTTCCTATTATGTGTTAAACGAAAAGATACTTTCACATGCTTTCATGCCAAATGATAAGATTTTTAATTTTGTTTTTAATTTGATATTTTTCATTTTATTAATAAAATGAACACTTAATTAATAAAATTTAATTGAAAATATTTATTTTCAGTTTTTTAATTGGATAATTTTTATTCTTGGTGGAATTAAATTATAATTTGTATTAAATTGTAAAAGTTATTATTTTTTAAATTGTTTATATTCATAGGATTTAATTTAAAGCTTTTGTAGTAAATATATTATATTTTGTGTATTTGATACTTTAAATATTTCAAATTTTCTAGAACATGAATAAAAGTACCTATAAACCTAAAATATTCATAATTACTACTGCTGTCATAAGATATTTACGAAATTATTTCGTAACATTTTCTTACACAGAGTTTACTCTAGATGTGCGTTGTCCCCATTTGTCCCCCTCCTAAAGGAGGCAAGCTAAAAGGAATTGACAACAAAATCCATGTGAATGCAACCTATTAATTACATTAATTGTATTAATTACATTTTTTCAAAATATTTCAAAAATCTTAATGACCAGCGCAAGAAAGGGTTAAATACGATAAGATGATTAGACGCTTTCCAGTGTATATCATGAAAATAATTCAAATATTAACTCAATCTGTATTCCCAATATCAGGTCTGGTGGAGATTGCAAGATACATTAATTCACCAACTAATTCACAATAAAATAAACCATCAGTATCTCATTTATTAAATTTTGTAGATCGAATGCTTAAATTTATCGGTCAAGATATAGTAATAGCTTTAATCAGATTAAAATAGTGAAAAAATCCTCTAATATAACTTTGTTAGGTCATAAATATTTCTCATTTAATGCTCCATTTAAATAAACTGTTGTCACATGAAACTTATGAATTTCAGTACCTAACAGCACTGAAAGAGCAGTCATAATTGTACTTGATCCTTGACCTACAAAACGGCGCAAATTTTTCGCCAAATTCAATGCTAGATTTTTGATTAAATCCTCTAGTCACAATTTCAGCTTTACTCTTTCGAAGGGAGCCATCTGGGTTATATTTATTCGTCAAAACAAATCTACTTCCTATGAAATTTTCCTTAAATAGCCTTTCAAAGAGCTCAAAAGTCTCATTTCTCAAAATATTTTTTCATTTTGTCAACTAAAGCTTCATATTGCTGAGATTCTGTACTGGAAAGGGCTGTCTTAATTGAAATTTCGGTATTGCAGCCATAAACACAAGCAAAATCAAATGACTCAGAATCTTCCGGTTCCAACACTTTTAACTCACGTCGCAATTGCTTGAGGCGAGAGTATTTCTCTGGAATAAAGGGGGGAGGTTCAATTTTCTCTCCTCCGTTCTAACTGAAAATGTATCCTTCAAAATCATATCATATTGAGTTTCAGCCTTAGTCATTTCCAGTTCTTTTTTATTTGACTCAATAAATTGTTTGTAATTAAGAATTCGCCTACATCATTACAGGATTTATTGCCAAGTTCGTCAAATAATTTAACAATTCTCAAAATAATGAATCTTTTTTCGTCAAGGAATATCAATTCGAAAAGATTTTGAGATATCTGAATAATCTACAAATATGCCTTTCTATGATCTAGGAGAAAATCTGTGACTATCTAAATAATATGCCGTACAAAAAGTCTTAAAATAATTAATATTAGGAACAAAGTTATTAAATAACTCATATGGTATTTTTCCCGAAAGAGCTTATTGCCAGGCATCTATTGCGCATGTAATTTTAGCAATATTTACAGCTTCTGTCCATATTTTTAAAGGTAATGTTATTACGATAAGAGGCACCGAACCTTTCCACAGGAGATCTGTTCTTACGCTCAGTTATATCAAATGGTTCTGGACAATACGAAGATGTTAATTCACGTTCTATTCCGTTTGTTTTTAGAAAATTATCGAATTCACTATTAATAAATTCTTCTTATCATTCATTTAAAAAAATTTAACAGATTTTTCTATTATTTTCCCATAAGCACTTCATTTCTTTAAATGCAAATAATGCTTGCCTTTTAAATTTCAAAAACTTAACTACGCCATATCGCCAATATCCATCTATGAAAGTCATGAAATAAAGTTAGTTACCATGTGAGAGAACTCTTATTGGACCTCGCATGTCAGAATACGCTACTTCCAATAAATTGATAACACGATTAGATCTCTAAGGGAAAAGTTTACATGTACAGTTCACAATCAACATCAGTAAGTGATTTTGATTTTTTAAGCCTCTTAATATTATGCCTTTAAATAGATTCCATTAAATCTTTCATATTTAGATAACTCAAACTGCAATGCTATTTTTCAAAATCGACGCATTTATTTTTCGAAATATCCAATGATTCACTTGTGTGGCCAGCAGTTTGATACAAATCATTATCATGCAAATAATAAAGGTCTTTTCTTTCTACTATTAACTGTATATTGACTTTTACATTAGTTAGAGTTGTAATATCATTTTTAAAAGCTATAGTGTACCCCCGATCACACAGTGTCACCACTGACAGCAAATTAGTTCTCAATTTGGGCACATTTAAAGCGTCATTCACTTTAATATTCTGTATGTTGTTCACTTAGATTCTGATGACCTCTTTACCACAGCCTTTCACATCTGTCGTGTCACTGTTGGTTAAATTCCCTATGTAAATGTTTGTATTGTCAAAAGTGACGAATATGGATTTGTCGCTGCTAAGATATTGGGTAAATACGCTGTCGAGACACTACGTTTTTACTTATTAGACGCAGTGGATCATCGGCTAAATTGTTCTATGTAATGCTTGTCGGCAAATTAATATTTTCTTGTTTACTGTTGTGAGTGAATTACCTTTGGCTGATGCATTGTGCGACTTTGTGATTGTCCCACTGCTTACATTTGAAGTATTTAATTTTGAAGGTATTATCTTATTTCTAAAGTTTCGTTTTGCTGATTTCTCGTTCCTTTTTTCTTTTCCATACCGTATTCCTGCGTTTGCAATGACTCTCTGTAAACGCACTCGATTCAGCAGAAGGGTCAGTGTCATTTCGGTGCCCTTTGCTCTCTTCTATTACATTTATCACGTGATTCAACTGCGCATTGGAAATTTTTGAAACTCGATGGTAAACTGCACAGTAACATTATCGACAATCAATTCGTCGATTTTTATTTCAATTTCAGACTGTTTATCCGCTACATCAAAGAACTTCCTTGAATGATGTGGATGCACATTTTTCGAAAATCTATTTCTTCCCATTAATGCTTATAAAGGTTATTGACAGAAAATTAAATTAAAAATTGCTCATACTAAAAAAAAAACAGTTTCAAAAGAAAGTGTTTAGAATAAAATTATATGTGTTGTAATTATTACACTAAATAAATATTAACACTGTTTTCATTTGCTTATTAATTAGGAAGTTCGTTAAAAAATGACATTTAAGTTCATTTCTATTGACAATTCTGCTTTGTTGCATTAAAAATAGATGAAAATTATTAATAACAAAGATTATATAAATAATCAATGAGACTATAAAAACTTTTAATCAGTATGTTGCACGTTTCAACCGTCACAAATCATGTATTTTGATTATTTTGATCTTTTTTGTCTGTTTGTAAGCAAAATACCAGAAAATACCTCCTTCTAAAAGAAAGGACCACGACATAATGCGAAACTATTTTTTTAGAGGCTGGCCATTATTATCGATTTTGTACTGCGGAAGGTAACCAGCCAAAAGTAAGCATTCTCTTTATTTTGAACATCACTGTATTTTTACGAAGTTCACATGGAAGATGGATTCATATTTCTTTATATAACCTTTGTTTCTTCATCTTTATTTGTGTATAATCATCGGAATGCTAGTCCCCAAGATGAATTTCGTTCGTGGTCAACGTTGAAAAAGTAATCTTAGACACAAATTTGTTCTCCTCATGCTTCAGAACTTTCCTTTGTATGTAACGCAGAAATTTTATACATTATCTTCTAAATTATCAAGAAAAATTTTACTCATTGAAGACTTTAAACGTTGTCTATAGCATGTTTAAAGATAGTTTCTTAACGTTACCTTTATTATGACTAAGTAAGCACGAAATAATTTGTCTTTTATTAATTCGACAGTGGTAAATAATTTATAATTACAATGATGACGAATGAATCGGGATTGTGATAAGATGACGTATAAATGTGACTATGCTATCTATTTATTCTATTACTATTTATTAGAAACTGATATTATATATTAATTGACTCAGAGTTCATTCAATATGTTTTTACCTTAAGTAAGTAACGTCTTAAGAAAATAAAGTACTATCATTCATTACTGTATTTTCATGAAAAAGACGCTTGTTTTTTTCTATTTTAGAAAATAATTTCAAAAACTCTATAATAGTAGATTTGTTGTAATAAGAAGAATATGAATATATTCATAGTTGAAAGAAATGCAAGTGAAAAAATATTATACAAAAAGTTAGATGAAGAAGGGGCAAGAATAATAATGGAAATACAAATAATAGAAAATTGAAATTCCTGCCATAGATGTAGCTGAAATTCTATCTTATTTTTATAGCGTCATATTATGCATATTAGATAAAAGGAGAAATTTTAAAAACTTATAAGACAAAAAAAGATTAAATTCGAAATTATGGAAATTTTTTTCCGAAATTTGCTTATTGGTTAGAAATTTTAGGGCATGCAAATGTAATGGTGCTGATAAAGTAATTTAAATGTCTTATGAGTTTGGTAAATACAACTGATTCTCTTTTTCCTGAACTATGCATTGAACTAAAAATGACATGAATTAAAGCAAACACCATAAAAAATTGGATAATAATGTTTCAAAAAGCTATTAATCCCATTCATTATACCCTAAAATACTAATTCATACTTTTTTCAACACTGTAATTGAACAGTTTGATTAATATTTATTTTAAAACTAGCCATTTTGATTCATATAAATTCTCAATACTTCAAAATTAGATAAATGATTTTGCTTAAAAAATTGTTTTTGTAAAATCAATTATCAATTACTGAATAATTAAAAGATTTTCTGTATAAAAAAAATTTACAGTTTTCAACATTAAAGTGCAGAAAACTAATATAAGCATATTCTGCCTATGCAGTTGGAGTTTTCAACAGAAGAATCCATCAAAGATCGGCAAAAATGCAAACTTTATTAACAAATGTATTAAAATAATACAATTATGTATCGAACATATTTAAACAATTTAAGTGAGACACTAAATATTATAACAAATGATTCAATGACAGTTCGTTTGTACATTTTATACATATTTAAGCTCTTTTGTAAAGACAATGGTATTAGAAATTTAAAAGCATAAAACGAAAGGCATAAACAATTAAAGACTATGTAAAAGTTGTATGTAAGAAATCACAGGCTTAAATTCTGAGAGAAGAATAACATTTATGAAGGAGTTTTCGATTTTGATGATGAACTGCCCTGTAAAGAAAAAACGAATCAATAAATTAAAATACAAATAGAGAAAAAATTATTAAAATAAAAATAATTAACGAACTATATTAAACGCGAAAAGTGAAAATGAGCAAGATGTTTTTTGCTAAATGTTGAAAACTGACTCTATAATGCAAACTATATTATTTTTTCCTTTACTTAGAAATTATACATTAAAAATAAACTTTGATGAAATAAAAGTTTTTAAATTCCACTTAAAATATTTCCATTTATACTACCGTTTTAATTTAAACATATGTAATTATATTTGAATGACATTTTATGTAGAATAGGAAACTCTATAGCTGTCCCCCACAAAAAATTTTAAATCATTTTTTGTTTAAAAAATTTTAATGATTTTTTTTTTTACATTTCTAAGATCCTTTTAATAAAGCACGTTTTTAACAATTTTTTTCCCAGGTAGTTACTGATGTACTAGATAAAATTTGATATGTGTTTCTTCCAGATAATGATATTTAATTTTTTTAATTTGTTGAGAAAAGACACAAAATTCAGAAAAATGTATTAATTTTGAACTGAACTTTTTTAAAGAAAATTACAACACACCATTTAGCTAACTTCATAGCAAGTTTCATAAAACATTTAGTTTGGAACATTCACAAAAAAATTTACACCCCTACATAATGTTTTCTTAAACCTTAAGTTTTTGAAAAATATTATTTTAGCAAAAACAGAACCAGGAGAAAATTGAATTTAAAGTTTTCATTCATCAATATCATAATATAAAATCCATCTAATTTGTCTATATATATATTACAAAATGTTATTCTATACCTTTTAAAACAAAAAAAATATTGAAATAAAATATTATGCATGCATAAAAGATATATAAAGAAAAGACTACAGATGAACAATCTTTCAAAAAATTAATAACAGCTTTTTTAAAAATATATATCTCTCAGAGTTGATTAATTGCCTGCTCCGCCACAAAGACAATTAATAACATATATAAAAATAGAAATATCTTTATTTTCATTATTTTAAAAGCCTCAGTGTGTCGAAATTATAAACGAACAAAAAAAATTTTAAGCATTTAATTTAAAACTTTCACTTTTATACAGAGAATCGTATCAAAGCAAATCTGCGTAACTAACTTCATTTCAGTAAGCGCATTATACATTAGCGAGTAGTAGAAAAATTAATACTCTTTTATCAGACTATTCTTGCAGATGATCTGAAAAGAAGAGCGTGGCAGCATTATTTACTCTCCTTTCATGCATTAAAAGTTTTTCCTTAACTTAATTAAAAATACTGACATAGCTCGAAAATTTTACAGACATACTTTGAAATATTCCATTTATCATATTAGTCAATAAAAATTATGCCTTTTCATGATTTTGTGAGTACTATGTCACCTTAAAAGTGAATTCCTTACTTGCCATACCAGTAAGAAATCACTTATCCTTGTGGGAAATAATATTATTTCGTTCAATGTTCACAATAATTAAATGGAAAATTATACTTGAGCCTTGTTTTTTCACATCAGAAAAGGCAAACGCTCTTTGTTTAACTAAAAAAATATATTGTGTGTATGGCATGTAATTTAAAATCCATAAAGATATACTTTCCTTAAAAATGAAAATTTATAAACAAATTTAAAATTCATTTATTAAAAAAAAACATTCACTTACACCTTTGCATTCCACTTTGTTATAATCAAATTTACTTGGTAAAAGCTCCTTGTGGCTCAGTTTATCCTTCAACAAATAAAAAAATAATAATAATCTAGCAGAGCAAAACAATCACTTGCACATAATTTTTCAGAATACAAAAATTTCGAGTAAGATTTCTTAAAACACCACATTTAGCTTACAAATTAAAACACCACAAATTCTATTTTAAAATTTTTAGAGATGCTCCTAAGTTTACAATTATCAAAGGCAATGAATACAAAAGTGAAAATAAAAAATTATCGTTTGAAAGCACCACATCTCTTCCCAGTTTAAATGTAAGATAATCATAATAAATCCTGCTTCGTGCTTTTAAGCAGGTTCTGTTTCTGTTAAAGGTAAACTCTTAAATACTCTTTGATCTTGGCAAAAACATACGATTTTTTTTTCATCTACCCAATATCAATAATAACTGACAGCAATAATTTGTTGTGAATGCCAATCATAAATCATATCATCATAATTTACAGATATCTGTCAATTGCCGGCTCCATCGAGGCTGTCTATGACGTAATTGACGCACCACTCATTATCCGGGTATGCTTCTATAGAAGATATTTCCTCTTTATCTCTGGTACGCTCTTGCACACTGCTTCTGTGAAGTTCGTAGTAAAAATCAAATGTTTAATCTCTTTATAAAAATACAAATAAAATTATTTTTTTAAAACGTCTCAATAATTGTAATTCACAACAAGTGCACGCAACCCTAATTACGATAATATAATAATTAATTATGAACAAACTAAATGCCAAAAAATGATAGGGTGTTTTTTTTTCTATTCTCTACGTGCTTCAGAAAATATTCTTTTCGTGATTAATGGCAATAAAATCAATTGCCATTAATCTTGAAAAGAATACTTTAGTACTGTTTTTAAAGGCATATTGCTTTTTACAGCATTCATTATTCCGTCAGAATTCGACTATTCAAACAAAAATTAATATTCGTACTTAAAAATGTAGATTTCATTTATTTCCTTCATTAACTTACATTCAAAAATATAGGTGGTTATCGAAATAACGAAAACACCACGAACGGATACAAGGATTTTTATTAATTAAGGCATATTAATAAAGGTATTTAATCTTTATTAATAAGACGTATTGATAAAGCTACCTTTGAATGTAATACAGCTTGGATTTACCAGGAAATCGAGTCCCGCAAATGCTGGATAACGTTTCGAGGAATACTGTACCATTCTCCATGGAGATTTTGTAAAAATTCTACAAGAGATATTATCAGAGGATACTGATTCCAGATTTAACAATCTAAAATAGACCATAACAGCCCAATTATATAGAAATCACAAGGACTGTGCGAGGTAAGATAGAGGTTTCACTTCATTTTCATGCTCATCAATGAAGGTCGTGGTGGCCTGGACGTAAGGTCTCGGCTTCGGAACCGGATGGTTTCCGGTTCGAGACTCGATTCCACCGAAGAACCTCGTGTAAGGGGTCTCTTGCACGTTAAATCCGTCAGGCCAAACGTCCTCCCGCTGGAGTGGTGTGGAGAGGAGCGAGTCAGCTCAGATGTCATCTTCGTCATCTGTTCGGGGTTCAAAATTACGAGATCCATCCCAAAATCAAAACGGGACGTTAAAATAACTAAACTAAACAAACAAAAAATGCTCAACAAATCACGAGTGAACAAGTCCCGCTGCATGAATAGATGCAATATCATACTTGAAAACTCCATCTCTTGCAGGGAACAGAGTTTGCATCATAGAATGAACCCAATCAGCTAAAATTTCTTTTTACTTCTTCCTAATGATCCTTCCTTTCAGGATTATGATTTGGCCAACAGTAAACCGCCACTCAAATGCCGTACCATGATAGATCCACTTAATATCTTACAGAAGAAGTCAATCACGAACGTATCCTTGTGTAGGTATCCTCCAAACGTACATTCGCCCTGCTCTAGGGGAAAAAGTGAAAATGATTCGTCTGACCATATAACTGTCTTCCATTTATCAATCGAGCAGGTTTTGTGGTTAAAGCACGACATTTGACAATAGTATCTGCGACGAATGGATTGGGTAATGCATCTCTGTAGTAAATTTTTGCATATGAAGGTGTAGTAAATGCTCCTAACTGTAACTATTGACACAGGAGAATCTAAATGCTGACTGAGTTCTGCGATAACTTTGGATGCCGTAGATTTCTTTTTAAACATTACGATCCGTGTTAATACTGAACACTGTCTTTCACTCTGTTTCTCTTTCCATCCTCTATTTTACTTTGCCAAGCTTGTCGTGTCGCACTGCGTGTATGCTGTCATGACTTCAGACAACGTACCTCAATGACGCCTAAACGCTAGGATGATTCGGTCTCAGTTGTTCCCGCTAGTAGCGCTCCTACAATATGATCTGTGATATCTGATATTCTACACTTTCGACAAAAATTCCAAGACAAATACAACTTCAGCAAAGCTACCTCATGCTGGGCTATATATATATATATAATTATAGGCAGAGTAAAGTATAGAAGATAAATATATAATTTTTATATTTAAAAAATTGGTAGCTAGCATTAATTTTTATTGCTTACATAGCGCGTTCCATATATATCACTTTTATTCACAGGTGTTCCTATCATTTTCATAAACACCTGTCAAATAATACACATAATTTAGAGTTTCAAGTCCCTTGACACATTAGTCAATACCTTATTTAAATGCACGCATTATTTCATTCATGCATTTACAAACCATATATTAAAGGAAATATGAGAAAATTATTTTGATGCAATGAAATTGTAGGGAAAATTTTAACACTTCACTTTTTTTTTCATTCTATAAAACAATTATGCATACATTTATGAAATGCAAATCTTGATTTCAATATATTTTTATAAAATTACTAAACTAATATTTTTGAGAAGGTAGAGTTGACAAATCTATTCTTTATCTCCCCCTACCACTTAACGTAATAAGAAAGTTTTTCATATCCTAAGATTTCAGATTTTTCTTTTCTTATTTATTACATTCGGAGTCAGAAATTAAAAATAGCGATTTATTATGGGATTTATTGCCATGTAAATAATTCCTGCAGTCTATTTATAAAATAAAAGTAAATAAAAGAACTGTATTATTTAATTGTTTACTAAAAATAAATATTTTACCAGTTAGTATTTCCTTAATAACTACATAGAATTATATACACTGATGGGAAAAAAAATCCCAACATCAGGAAGGAGCTGTGCTAGATAAACGAAATTTGGTAGGCGTGTTTATACATCTGAAAGATGACGTCGATTCAAATTTCGAGCTACGCGCATAAGTGTGGCGCTAGTAGCGACACTATGAACATGCAAATGAGGGTTGCTTTAAATAAGCACTGTAAGGTTCGTGATCGTTATTTACAGTTGAGATTTGACGTAGTGGGTTAATGTTAGTCAAGGATGCATCTGAGAAGACGAAGAAGCCGTTATCAACAGCTCACTGAGTTTGAACGAGGTCGTGTTGTAGGGCTACGAGAAGGTGGGTTTTCTTTCCACGATATTGCTGAAAGACTTGGCAGGAATGTATCCACTGTGCATGAGTATTGGCGGCAGTGATCAAGGGAAGGAACTGCCTCAAGAAGACCAGGTTCCGGGCGGCCACGTGGTACTACTGAGAGGGAAGACCGTCGTATTCGGCGTATGGCTGTGGCTAATCGTACTGCGTCTGCAGCTGAAATTCGAGCTGCAGTTGGCACCACAGTGACACAACAAACTGTTACAAATCGGTTGCTTCAAGTACAGCTCCGAGCCAGACGCCTTGTACAATGCATTCCACTGACTCCAAACCACTGCCGTTTGCGACGTGAGTGGTGTCAAGCTAGAGCTCATTAGAGGACGGAGTGGAGATCTGTTGTGTATTCTGATAATAGCCGTTTGTTGGTTAGAAGGAGGCCAGGTGAACGCTTGCTAGTGACCTGTCTGCGGCCTAGATACACAGGGCCTACTCCTGGAGTTATGGTTTGGGGAGCAATTTCGTATGACAGCAGGAGCACTCTCGTGGTTTTCCCACGTACCCTGACTGCAATTTTGTACGTCAGTCTAGTGATACAACCTGTTGAGCTGCCATTCATGAACAGCATTCAAGGGGGTGTTTTCCAACAGGATAACGCTCGCCCTCATACCGTTGTTGTAACCCAACATGCTCTACAGAGTGTTGACATGTTGCCTTGGCCTGCTAGATCACCACATCTTTCTCCAATCGAGCACGTATGGGACATCATAGGGCGACAACTCCAGCGTCATCCACAACCAGCATTAACCGTACCTGCATTGACTGCCCAAGTGCAACAGGCATGGAACTCTATCCCACAAACTGATATCCGACACCTGTACGACACAATGCATGCAGGTTTGCATGCTTGCATTCAAACTTCTGGCGGTTACACCGGTTACTAATGTACCAACATTTCACATTTCAAATGGCTCTTCTCGCCAATGGCTCTGCCTGTGATCTTGAAACTTTAATCAATTAAATATATTACCTAGACAAATGTATTCCTAAAATTTCATTACTGTACAATAATTTTTTCTTGGTGTTGGGATTTTTTTTTTCCATCAGTGTAGTTTAATACTGACAGTTAAGCAACGGGTTTTGTCAAAGAAGGAAACTATCACACATTTCTTCTATGACAATACACTAAATATTCCAATTCTACATCATTATAATTTAAATGTTATTATAAAAGTAAAGAATAATTTTAACACTCGTATATTCTCAAAGGAAAAAATGTTTAATGTTGTAAATATAATATGATTTTAAAACATGCTTTACATAGATGGACACTTCAGAAACATTATTCAGAAGTCGTCAAAGAAAGGTTTCGATTTAGCATTCCATACAAATAAACGATTAAATAATCTTACATCTAAAAGAGCTAAAATCTTTCCATTTTTCAACTCCAACGGAACTCGTCTTTCTCGTGAAGCTGCGTGTCGACTTATCTAGAATTAAGAAAAGAAAATAGCTGTTAAAATTTAAATAACAAATTTCAAAATTAATATTTTCATAATATGTATAAAAATATTTACAAAATTTATTAAAATTTAGAACTTGTACATTAATAATTATTAAATAATGAATTTAAAAGTTAAATCAATTATAAAATGATTTTAAAAAATAATCCTTTTATTATAAATACAGACAATAATTTCAATTTAACTGTGATCAATAATTAGTTTGCAACACAGCAAAAAAAGTGTCAGACAGTTAAAAATATAAAAATTAAATGGAAATAAAGGAAAGTGAGAACCCTGTGCAACACAGAAGTAAAAGTGAAATTTAAGTTTGAATTTGAGGATTAGATAATATTACATTCAAGAAATTGGGTAAATATAAATCGAATTCACTACATATGCATGCTATAATTTCTGATTTTTTTTTATAAAAGTAATAACAAAAAAATATAAATATTACAATTATGCAGAGATATGAGGTCAAAATAGACAACAGTCATAAATCACTCGTTCTTATAGAATATTTTTTATAATTCTAATAAATAAAGAAATTTTATTTTCTAAATAAAAATTTTCAACTTATTTCAAAAATATTAAATAAATTATTAATTTTTTTTAAAAAAGAAGAACATTTGTTGAGTTTTACCCTTCCAGATCCAGCAGTCACCACTGTTCGATGAGAAGACCGTTTCTGGGAATATTCTTTGATTAAATTTTCTTGTGCTTTTTGAAGAACATCACATAGATACTGATAATGGATTTCTTCAGAATGACACTAAAAATATTGTACTCGATGATTACTATTCATATAACACTGCAGAAAAATAAAAAAATTATACACATAAAACGAAGTTTTCATTAATAACTTCTTATATTAAATGCAGGGTAAAAGCAATATTTGAAGCAAACAGTAATTTTTGACTGAAAGCCTATGCTGGATTTTTTTTTACCAAATATGTACAGAGAATGAGTAATGTAAATTCCTGATCAATACAGAAAAAAAAATCAGCCTACAAATGATTATAATGTTTCCCAACTAAGAAAGTAAACAAACATGCTATGTTATGTTGAATTTGAATATAAATAACTAAACGTTATGATACATCAATGTAACATTGTATACATGAACAGAAATACACTAGAAAAGGATAAATATAATGCATTGAAACATAAGGTATGGTGGGCAACATTTGTGCGTATGGTATTTAAAAAAACACTCGATCGTTTAAAATTTTACTTTAAATAAGAAATAAGCAGAGCAAAGCTTTCTGATATTTTATTTTTCATATAATGTATGGTTTCTTTTATTTTAAAAACATGTATTTTGTTAACATCTCCAATAATCAAACATAAGTGATAGAGTACAAATAATATTTAAACACTATGGGAATAAATGCTATTTTGCACAATTATAGACATATAATGATAATAATGATATAAAGTGGTTAGTAACTTAGTAAGTAGTTAAGTAGCAATTATACTATTACAATTGTTATAAATAAAAAAGTAATACGATATTAAACTCTGCAATTTTCATATTAAATAAAATATATTACCAAAGTATTTGGCTTTCTATCATCTGATGACATATTTTCAACATTCTGTCTGAAAAATAAATAATGAAATATTTAATATTTATAGGAAAGGTAAGAAAATTCGTAAATTAATCAGAAACAATTTGCTATTCAAGATTTTATATTCATAATTTTTAGTAAAAAACCATAGCTATCCAGTTATGCATAAGCAATATATTTTTTATCACCATGTAAGCTGATCAATATTTTTCATGATCTCCCTTCCAAATAAATAATACGAACGTTCATTGTTGCTGTTTCCACGGACAAATAAAACTCCATAAACCACACCTTTAAGCAAATTCTTGTCATTCACATTGAAATTTTTTTTTTTCTATAAAGACATTGCCTTTTCATTTATCACGAAAGAAAAATGATGTTACCAGACCTTTTAGGTTCAAGGTTAACTGTTTCTTGCAAATATCGAATACTCTTCATTTTTTCCAGACTTTGTAGGATTTTCTTGTGATCTTGTCGTCTTGCATCAGCAAGATCATCACAGTTCAGCCAAGAACAATGCATTAATGCAGACGATCCTTTCAAATCAGATATCTGTAATGTTTCTGCTAATTTGTTAAGAAGACTTAAATACTGAAAAGAAAAGTGAAAAGAAAAACTCATAAGTATAATTAATATTTCCATTTAAATGAGATATGTTATTATAATATGATAATCGATTAAAAAATGAATCTTACTGTTTGTTCACTAACAGTCAGAAGTTTCCATATATTTCCTTCTTTTATATAAGAGGATTTCATATCATTACTGGATTTTGCACTTTCTTCAGTAGAAATTCTATATTCTGAATTTAAAAGATAGTTAGCAAAATATAACATTTTAAAATTATGTTTATTGCAGCTAAAGAAAACACTATAATACAAAATACAAATTTAGATTTTAAAACGATATTTGCACAAATATATATCAAGTACTGCATTTTTAGAAAAAAAAAGGCATTAAATTATTATTTAGAACTTAAATGGTTTCGTGTCTTCGAAAATTGTCATAAAATGATCGAAAATAACAGATGCAAGCATTTTACAAGCAACTTTCACATAATGAATATTAGCAAAGAGTCATAAATTACTTTAGCAATAATGCTTCCATATTTTTAAACATGAAATAATCTTTTTAAAGTCTTTAGTTTGTCAGAATCATTAAACTCAGTTGATCAACACAATCATAAACAAATTCAAGTGATAAATACATAGAATCTCTAAAATTACTGAGAAATTTCCTATTTTTATAGTTTCCAAGTTAAGTTTATTTTAATTATTTCATCGTCCCATTTTGAAGGGATACTAGAATTATTTAGGGAGGGATCGCGAACTTTTGAATCAAGGTCAGATGACGCCTATAATTTCCAAGAATATACAGCTAAATACGATGATCCAAATCTAAGAAGATAAAAATATGGAGTGTGAAATTTTCATTATATTTGAAAATGAAGAGATGATTTAAATTATTCGAAATGTCGTCGCATCATAATGAAAGTTTTTCAATACCTGTAATTTCTAAGAAATTAGACACTATAAGTGATCTTCATTCCTATTCTATCACTTGTTTTTATATATATACTTTTGACATTTTGCAGGAAAGTTTCTAACGAGTCGCGTAGAACCGCAACTATCACCAAAACAAAAGAAGCAGTGCCACAAGGCTTTGAGCCTAAATGTTTGAATGAGAAAGGAAAAAATTCTATAGTTTTTATCATACTGGAGATTTTATTCTAAAAATTAAAAAATAAACTTCGTTAACCATATTTATATATTCAAAATTCAAGCCAATAAATCATTTATCTAATCAAAATTTTGTTCACTTGGGAAAAGCGAAACATTGTATACCAAAACGAATTTTGTATCATGAATTTGTCATCATTAAATTAAAATAATTTTGCTCTTTTGAAATTTTTTAATTTGATATTTATAAGCAAAATACCATTTAGTTGCAAACATTCCTTCTTGACAACAATACCATTCACACATATTATGTTTGTTTTGCTCGTATACCCAAGATTTTCTTCAAACCAATCCCTCCTAAATGCCGCTCTATATGGCTCATACAAATAAAATGTAAATTTAATTTTCTTTTAAATTTTAATGAAGTTAACACATACTCTTAAACAGTAAGAAACACAAAAATATAAAAAAAAATAATCGCCAGTAATCACAATCTCACCTTCTTTTTCTTTGTAGTCTATTTACCTGAACTTCGCTTCTAGTTTTCACAATATTTCCAACTTTCTCTCAAACTTAGCTTTTGTCTCTTTGTAAATGATTTTAAATTAATGATTTTAAAATATTTTTTAAGTAAACAACCTCCTAAAATGATTTATTGAATACCCTAGTAAACTGTTCGACAAATTTTACTGCATGATAAAAGTCTGAAATTGTTCGAAATATTTAGGGTTCTGAATATCAAGACAAAACAAAGAAAATCGCTATACATGAAGATAACAATATATTTAAAACTAAAACACAGAATTTAAAAAAATAACTTATTATCTATTTTTAAACTAACATTCCAAATAAACGGAATTTATATAATTTATTTTAAACGGAAAATAATTATATAATTTATTTTAAATAAACGGAATTTATATAATTTATTTTAATAAGTAAAAAATTATAATGGTAGCATATTTTTGCATATTTCACAGCTTTAGTAATTCATTTTGAGAATGTTTATTGAAAAAATTGAACAATTTTATTTTCATCATTGCTAGATATTATTGCAAAATTTTAAGGTCTAATTATTCACCCCTTTTACTTTAAGTTTTCAACTGATTATCGCCATTATTGTTTTTTGCTATCGCCGCATTCAATAACCATCTAGGTCAATCTAAAACAGCATTCATTCCAATCTTCGCATTTTAAATTTTTCTTTGAAATAAATAAGCAAAACCAGGAATTGTAGGAATCTGTATGATTTAAGAAAAACAGGCTTAGTTTAATGTTAGCTAGTGCTCAAAGAAAAAAGTAACAAAAAATTAAATGCCAGATCAATTGCATCTTACTTAACGATGTTAGTTATAGTATCAAGTCATTTTAGTACAGTAAAATATCTCACTATCTGCCCCTGGTTAATTAGTCATACTAAAATAAAGGCACTTAATAAGGATAAAACTTAAATCTTAGAACTAAATTTAAAAAATAAACCTGTAAGATAAAAAAAATATATGTATGAGCTAGCAATCCCATAATGGTAAGATGGCAAATCAAGTGAGGATTTTCTTGAAGTTCATACATGATTGATTCCTTATTCGACATCTTGAGTTTTGTTGCATCTTTGGGGAAGGTTAGGTTTGATAACGGTCAAGTAAGCTCTTGGATTTATGTAGACAGGTTTGTAGATCATAACCAACAAAATTCATCATCACAAATGCAAAATTTATTGCAATTTTTACAAATGAAACATGAACTGGCCAATTCCAGAAAAATCAATTATCCTGAAAATCCTGTATTGTCTGTATAAAATGCAATTAGAATTAAAGTTATTTTATTTCATGAGGAGGTTAAAAAAATTGTAATATAAAATGATTTTTTAAGCTGCAAAATTTGATACTGAGTTTTTCTCGATGATTCCAGCATTATGCTTTTTTATAACTGCAAACAGGTAGCGAAGTGAGATTATGGTATTGCACAGATCATTTCACATATAAATGAAAAACTAACGCATAAATAATTCAGAAAAAGAATTAAAACGGCCTCTTCAGGCTTATGTATTTCTTTGACAGAGAACAATTTTAGAACCCAATTTTTCAATTCTAAAATTCTTTTTACATATTATAGGACCATATATTTCATGAAAATATCAACCAATATCAGCGAAATCGAACTACATTAATATATTCAACAAAGAAAAGTGTGCTTCATAGCACACATTACATTGAATAAACAATTTAGACAGAATAGTCTTTGACAAATAAGTTAGTTCTATTTTTTAATGAAACACATTTGACTAATTGGAAATATTAGCAGACTTCGAAACAATTACATAAATATGGAGTGAAATTCTAAAATAATCATTCCAAAATAAGTTACAAGTCAACTGCTGCAGAAATCGAATGTTAGGCAATCAATAAATTTCACAGTATGAATACAAAGAATGTTGAGCATTTTAATAAGATAATCAATTGTATTAAAATAAATTAATAATTTTTTACATAAATGTTTCCATTTGACAGTGAAACTGAACCTACTAATATACCTTTCTTGCTGGACAAGACAGATTCTAAATGGTGAAACTTTGCTTGTAAAGTTTGCAATTCTTCAGAATGCTTCTTCAGTATTAAGTCACACTGTTGATTTTGAGAATAAGCTTCTTTCTGGACAGCATAATTAGACACTCCAATTTCCTTCATAAAATTCAACATTACAAACAGTTTGAGAATAAACTTATAAATCCAATAAAACATAATATGTACATGTCATAATCAATAAATCGATATATAATGTTCTAAAAACTTAACAAAGACTCGCTTTCACTTAGGCATTATTTCCAGCTTCAGTCGTTAATCTATTTTCTCTTAAAATCGCAATTATTTTGGTCTATTAAATGTAAAACTGATATTATAATGCAGCATAATTACTTATAGTATGTGCACAGTAAGGAAAATATAACTTTAATCTCTGGAATAGCCTGTAGAATCAATGAATAATGGTCTTGCTTTTGACAAGGAACTCTCATTAATATTTATGTGTATTAATTAACAGGTAATTTTAAAATCATTGTTCAATAATGTTTTGTAAAAATATGTGTCCGTACTAGAAAGTAATATTAAAAAATGTATACAGTATTATAAAGTAATATAGAAAAAACACTACACGATATTATAAAGAGCTGCTAACATTTTGAAGCTTTACATGCAGAAAAGAAAAATGGCTTATACATCACAATGCTGCTGGTTTTAAATTAAAATTTAGCTAAGTTCCAAAATATTTATCATCTGCAGCTGGAAAAGCATTTTTATTATCTGTACAGTTTTTGCATACACTTTTTCATCTATGCTTAGATTTTAATTATATACGTTTAACAAAATGTGGCTATCATCAGATTTGCTCATCTGATTAGTGGAAAAACTATTGAGTTAATTTAATAAATCCTAAATTTTCAAAAATATTTGCTACATTGCCATATATTTTCAAATTGTGATTTAAACTAGAGACTATTACAGGTTCAGGAGAATATGTTTATGATAATAAATTCAAAACGATTGTTTTTAAGAAAAATAGCACAAAAATCAATAGTGCAATTCAGATATAAAAATAAATTATGTCCAATAAAGGAAAAGATATCAGCTTCAAATATATAAATTCATACTTTGGAAATTTTCGATTACAAAATTAAAATTATTAGAGATTATTATCACCAATAAATTTACAGCAAATGAATATAGTTATCTGTTGCCATTTTGAAGTGATCTCAATAAACTGACATAAGTGGAGAATGCTATGGTTCAATAGTAGGGGAAAAAAGAAGAAAGGAACAAATGCTTGCAAAATATCCTATAATAAATATGTTTTATGATATACATCAATTCAAAATAAAAAGAGAAGCTAGGTAACAAACTAATAATTTAATCTATATCAAAAGAAAAGACCAACTACAATTTAAAAAATAAAACAGCACTTATTTTTCAAGCGATATTTTCTGGTGTTTATATCAAAGAAAATCACATCTGAAGTTTTCTGATGTTAATCAATATATTTCAAAACATTTTAAATCAATATATCCTTGTAAGTTATTTTAGCATGGGAGACTTCACTTGTCTTTGTCATCAAACATGTTTCTATCACTTTCTTACAAACTGAAGTAATTCAAAGTCAATATTTTGCCATTTTTATCCGCATTCAACCATTAATTTTTTTTAAAAAAATTTAATGAAACATTTATAACAACATCCATTACCAAATGGCAACAGACAAAAAAAATTAACTACATGGCAAATGATGCAACAAACATAAAATCTTGCAGAGAAACAAAAATCTACCTTCTGAAAGAGAAACTAATGAGTGCATTTTCAATTATTTCAATGCTAATATCGTTAAAACGGAATGTTGGATAACTGAGATTTAACTGTGCTATATTTCAGCTTCTTGTCACATTACAAAATCAGTTTTAAATTAATTTCATTTTCATGCAAAATCAAGAATAAAAATATACAAATTATCCTTAAAAGTGAAAAAAAGCAGCAATTCCTACAGTTTGAACTAATATTAGATGAAGGCATTTAAAATAATCATATTAAATTAAAACATTAAAAAAAACTCATAAAGTTGGGAAAAAATAATATTAAGGAAAAAATTTAAATAACTTAAATTGTAATACTTTAGATTGCTTCTCATCAAGTTTTAATTGTTATAATCAATTTTATTTAAATATTTCTTGGGAATGTAATTTGACAGAGGACTGAAAATCAATAAAATCATGGGGAAAGTCACCCAGGCTTCAAACTAATGTCATTGAAAAGGGGAGTAGTTTTCAAAAGCTTATCACGAAAAACTGCAAAAACTGTGAAAAATTAACTTAAAGGAAGAAATATAAATAAATTGGGAAAAAAGATATTGATGATGTTAAAAGAGGTATTGCAAAAAAAGAAAAATAATTATTGTTTAAAATATCTCAAAGAACTAGAGAAAAATGTTAAGCAGCATGGAGTAATACAATAATAATAAAGATTGCTATCACTCAAACTGCAACAGTTGATTACAGTATTAAAAGAAGAGAGGGAATAAAAATTTCTTATGAATTAAGTGACTGTATTTCAAGAGGTGAAGAAAACAAAATATGAAGTAAAAGGAAACTCACAACTGTCTGACATCCACAGTCAACTTTTCTAAAGTTCAGTAGAGATTCATTTGAGTCATTACCCTTTTCACTAAGTTTATCATTACTTGTATTTAAAATGGTGAGCATTTCGCTGAAAAAAATTAAAATAAAATACTAAAATACCTATAAAAACTATAATAAATTTTAATACATTAACATGATTTGAGGCATTATTAAGAAATTAAAAATTCTTTTTAGAATAATAATAATTTTCTCAAAAAGAAAAACGAAATTTGATTGTGTTTTATGGTTAAAATTTGAAAAAATAATCATATAGAATGCACTTATTTAATGAAAATAAAGAACATTACATTCCAAAAAGGAAATATAGCCACTAAAACTAAACTTAATGCAGTTTTTTTCCTTTGTGCTTTAGTATTACAATACAATCAACCCGATTCTATAATTGTTAAGCCAAATAGAATAAAACATGTTATTATTCAGAGCGCTGCAAGACAAATATACCAGTTTGTAAATTTTAAAAAATAATAATAAACTACATTGAAAAATCTAAACAGCTATTAATTTTGCCAGAGAAATTTAAAAAAAAAAATATTAAAATCTTATGCATTTTTGAAAATAAATTTTTTGTTAAAAAGATTTGTATTTTTAATTTATAATTAAGAGAAAGAAAGTTTTAAAAAATCAGAAGAGTGGAAGAAAAAAACTATTGAATTACAGTAGTTTCTTATTGCTTCATTTTTTCTACATATAACTGCAGATTTAAAATTATATATGTATATTCATCGAAATCCTTTAAAGTCAATCTGAATTTTAAAGTTGCTTCAAATCTAAAAAAATAATTTAAATTAATATAGTAGATTAATTGTATTTGTAAATTTGCTTCACTTATTATTCTTAAAACTTTTTTTTATCTAAATAGAAGTATTACAGATTTTTCAAATCTGTAAAAATAATATTTTTTTTACCAATCTCCTTTGAAACATTACATAAATATAAAATTTTTATTGCTGCATACTTAATTTGAAATTCTTGGTCAGATATTTTTTCGTTTTTCTTTTCAAGTTCCAGGGACTTTTTCTCAAGCTCAACTTTTGTCTCATGCAGTTGTTGTTTCAACTGAAAAAAAAAAAAAAAAAAAAAAAAAAAAAAAAAAAAAAAAAAACCATGTGATATATTATTCTTCATATAGCACCTTAAAAGAGCTTTAATGTGTAATTTTTAAATAGGCAATTACCTATTAACATTTAGAGCATCGAACAATATTGCGGGAATACAGTACAATAGGGAATGAATCTGTCTGTGTCATTCTAGATTATGTTTGTAATGTTTATATATTTCATAACACAGCAAAAACAAATAATATGCATTTAATAAAATAAATTACCTTAAGAGATTTAAGACTTAGATGCTTTTGTTTTCTCAGCTGTTTTGTGGCAGCATCTTTCAAATGCTTTAAATGTGATATTGTTGTTGATAGTTGTGATTTAACGGATTGGATAGTATTAAACTGATGTGCTATTTTCTCATGATGTTGTAAATTCTTTTGCCTGAAAAGAAAGAAAATAAAATGTATTTATCACATTTTAACAAACAATAATGTCTTTAATGTAATTAATATAACGCATTAATACCTTAAGTCATAAACTTCTTTCTTTAGAGCTTCAGAATCCATGTCTTCAAAATCAGTCTGGCATTCCTTTTCTTCAATTTCTTTAATTCCATTTTCATTTAATAATGAATTAAGACCTTTAAAAAATAAAGTTTCCATGGGAGAAACAGTAAAGTACTTCAAACGAAATCTATTATTTTTTAATGCATTCCTCCTTTAATTAAAGTATTTAGAGACAATACAGTAAAAAGAAAAGTTATTTGTAACTCATACAATAATAAAAAAACTCGAAACTTTTACTCACGACTATGTTCCAACTGAAGTATTGCCAAAAGTTGTTCTTTTTCAGCTAGCCTGTAATTTGAATCTTCTAACTCTTCTTTAAGCCTCAGAAGAACAGCATTTTGTTGATTTAAATTGTCCTTTAAAGCTTCTATTTCATCTAATAAGCTTGTTTCCCTTAGCACTTGCTCTTGAGAGCCATGATTTGCATGCAATTCGAATTTATCATTAGATTCAACAGATGTTTTATTTATCAGTTGAGCTTCGACTTCAGCAATAACATCATCCGTGGCTTCGAGTTCAGTTTCTTGAATCTTATCTGAAAACTAAATAATAATCATGATAAATCCATTTTCAAAGATTTCTAAAAATTCACAAAAACGAAGTATTTTCATACACTATTTAAATGAAATTTTAAATAAAATAACTCAGTTAATATATAAAATAGAAAGAGCAAAAAGAAAAAAATTCAAAATTTTACAATGCAAGAAATGCTTCAAAACTTTTGATACAGACCTAAACGAACACATATACATAACCACAAACCAAAGTGGTATTGTTAACATAAAACACGACTGTAATTCAAGCGAGGTAGCATTAAAGAAAATGTCTTTGTGGAGCGGTCTCCATCAAAAGTCAGATCTCTCTTTCTCGGGGATCCTATAGATAAACTAATTCACGCTGGCAATGTTGGAGATATGAGGTGAATGGAGCTGCTGTACATAAAATTACTAATATTTTTGCAATAAATGCCATCAGATCAATGGCATGAAGATTACGTTAACACTGGTGTTTCTGTTTCTATAATTTGCTTCGTAAATAAAGCTACCAGTTGTCAGTCACTCCTTCTCCATCTTTCTTATATTTTATAATATCAGAGCATTGCAACTGCTACTCTCAATACTTCATTACTTAATTTCCAACCATTAATTTTTGCAGAGATTTATATTTGTCTAAATGTCTTAAAAAGTGAATAACTAAATGACTTTAAAAAAAGTATACGAATCTTGTACGGCTCAAAATCTAATAGCCTTACAACCAAGGACAACATTTCATTTAATATGTTATTTTAAAATATATATAAATCACATTTGCATCAGAATTCAGGATCATTGTTATTTCCACATTTTTAAATAATAACCCTAAATGTTCCTTTTTTTTATAATTCATTTTAAGCATTGAATATTCTGAGAATATGAAATTTTAATAGTTCAAAGCAAAACAACTGAAGATAACAAGAGATGTAAGGATCGTTTCAATAAATAAAAATACAGTAAATATATAGCTTCCATAATGCTTTATTTTTTATATTTCATTCGATAATTTTACACTGGTCCTTTAAGTTATTGCTAAAAAGGGAGAGTGCTCAAAGCTGTAACTCAAAAAATGAATTACAATACATGCTTTAATCGCAATATCCATTTATGGACAGTAAACTAAGAAAAAAAATCTTATTATAAACAATCATTCTTTATTGTAAGATTTGAAAAATAATCAACTATACTGAAAATTCTAAATAACTAATACTGAATAAAATATTTCATTATAATTATTTTTAGAGAGCTGAAAAGTGATAATCAGGTGGTTTTAAAAAAAGCCTTTATTAATGAAATTCAATTTTCATGATAAATTTGAAAGTTAAAATAATATTTCATATGGTATTAACATTCAACAGCTTGTTTATACTACAAAGAATGGTAAACAATAAAACGAGAATTTAATTACATATATTTTTTTTAAATGCCATTATATTAAAATCCGATATTTAATCAATTCAAAAATTTATTATAGTATTTTATTTGTTCTTATTTTTTATCTAATTAATAATTAAATAACCTTCATTTGTACTTGTTTGAATTGACATTTAAACGTAACAATTGACAAAAACTCTATCGTAAAAATCCTTTTATCTTCAGAATTATATTTTATAAATTAAGAATTTCCTGACATGGCGATTATTTTAACAATAACTGTATTTTCTTTCTGCACATTACATAAAAAACAAAAATTTGCTGATTAAACCGAATGTTCGCTTCTTTTCTATCCTATATACGCTATAAAAAACCCAGAAAGTTATTTCGTTCACGGAAAAGATAATTTGAAAATAAAAATGCTTCATTATTTAATTACTATTGAAAACCTACATCATTAGTTTCTGTTTCATTTTAATGATACTGTGTCCAATGGAGCCGCGGTGGCCTGGTGGTAAGGTCTCGGCTTCGGAACCGAAGGGTTTGAAGTTCGAGACTCGATTCCACCCAAGAACCGTTGTGTAAGGGGATATCTTGCACGTTAAATCTATCAGGCCAAATGTTCTTCCGCTGATGTGATGTGGTGTGGCGTGGAGAGGGGAGATGCCAACTCAGGTGTCGTTCTAGTCATCTGACCGTGGCTCAAAATTACGAGGTCCGGCCCAAAATAGCCCTAGTGTTGCTTTACAACGAGACGTTAATATAACTAAACTAAACTAAAGATACTGTGTCCAAAATGACAAAGAGGTTAATTTTAGATTATCCTCCAAATTAGCGAAAGTGGCAATATATCAGAGTCGCTACTCAAAACTAGAAGGAAAAATAATCTTTGTTTTCCCTGATTTCTTCTTGCACGTAGTCTCTGTAACTAGCGCTCATTTTATGTGTGAAGGTGGGAAAGAGTATATTTCCTCGCATTCTCTTTAACTGTAAGTCGCACAAAATTAAGGACTCGGGTGAAATAAAATGCAAATCAATTTTATTATCATGTCATAAATTATTTAATTATTACTCAACAAGAAAATCATTGCAAAACAAGATTGTTTTTAATTATTATTATTATTATTTATTTTCGTCAATTTATGTATTTAGACATCAATTTTTGCAACTTCTGCAGATTTTTTGGTCATGAATTTTTAAGAGTTTTCCTTAATAAATAAGATGCGATATTTTTGTGAGGTCTAATGCACTTTAACTATTTCACTCTCGGTGAACATATGTGAAAATACTTCCGATATATGGGAATGCATTAAAGAACGAATGGGATGGAACAAGTTTTAATTCAGTTTTAAATTATTATTCTTGAGCTAAGTTCAACATCGATCAGATACAGAATTTGAAGTTTTCAGGTTTGACATGCCATCTTTTCCTGTATTCCTTTTATCCAACATCAACGATAAATTTTGAACTTGCAACTAAGTCTTATATGTTTTGTTTTTGCCGGTTTTGCCGTAAGTGCCAGTTTTCCCATATTACTTAGGCTTATTATCTTACAAAGCGAGGAGTATAGAAAGTGGATTTTACAATACTTTTCGAAGCCACTTAACAAAATCGGATTTTTTTTTTCAATCCGTCCACTTCATATTAAATATAAATATTGAAAAGCTTGTTTTTTTGTTTTTGTTTAGTTTTTTACAAAAAGATCTCTAATAAACTTTGAATAAACTCATTTTCTCAAATAATAAGCAAACCAAAAAAAGTCAAGTATGGTAGACTAGTAAACACTATTGCGCTGCTTCTACAAATTAAAATGTTCCCGCCTGAGAAGTGCATTCTATTATTTCATCCAGCTACAGAAGGTGTCGAACATTCTCAATAGCTACAATTCGGGAATCTCATGGAAAAAGAATAACTGCAAACTAATCGAAACTAGACTGATCTATACAGATTTTTTTTAAAGAGAGAGAGAGTTAAAAAGGGCCCATATTACACAATTGCGAATGGTGTTGTTTCGCTTTTGGAACCAATGAGTATGATCGGTTATTCTTGCAATCGTTACAGATCGGCATTTTTTAATGGAAAAAAAATAACTACGAAACTTAAAATTCCCTGTATTTTCCCGTTTACTTTTCGAGGACTTTTAAATTCCCTGTGTTTTCCAGATTTTCCAATGGCGAGACAACCCTGATATATAGAGATAGTTTTGAATTTTGGTATAATATTTTTCTAGAACTACTGAACTGAAATGCTTAAAATTCTGAACAACGGTGGCTAAAATTTTGAACAACGACGTTTCTTCTATTGTTTTCTAGATTAGCTTCAAATCTCTTACATATTTCTATTCAATAATTTTTAAGACATAAATTAAATAATCAGCTTTAATAAACATTACATTAAAATTGAAAAGGCGCACTTTCGATTTATGTTATGAGGTGATTTAATATAGAAAGAGAAAAGCATATATAGCAATCGATTGGTTATATCTAAAGATACGTCGAATAATAGCAAATTCTTTTAACAATGCAAGGCTTAAATTTCTACAGTAAATAAAATAATTTATTTAAAATAACAAATTGTTTTAATTATTCAGACGCTTTTAAACAGAAATATATGAATTTGTATTCCAAATTTTACACTGTCATTAAAAGCAATAACTGAATATGTATTAATCAAGACGGACTCTCAGAAACTAAAATTACACATACTAGTAGTTTCCAAACTTTCTCAATTCAAGGTATTCTTGCTAAGATTTTTACCAAGTACCCTTTGTGAAATTTTTAAACAACAACTTTTCACAAAACAGTCAATAATTTTCACATAAGAAAGGTAAAAGTAAATAAAACTGTGCATATCATGACTCAATGTGTATTGAGTGTGTATCTGACTTAATTCATGCAATGTAAATGCTTTTTTGATGGGCTGAATCAAAAGTTTTGAGACATCCATTAAGGTAAAATAATTAAGTACAAAATTTCAAAAATGAATAAATTAGAACTAAAAATCAAAGATATGGTAAACACTGAAAAAAATTACGTAGAAAATGACGTTAACGAGGAAAATATCTGTTAACTGTTAAATTGTGTCATCAGTAAAACATAAGATAATAATTCAAGAATCATAATATATTTCATTTTCCTTAATAAACATTATTTTTGATATCCATCAATTATTTTTCTTCTAATGTTTTCTATTCTGCTCATTATATTCATTTCATTTCAACTTTTAGTCTTATCACCTAATCTAATTGCAATCCTGCATGGTCTTCATATTCTACTTCTTTCTTATTTGTTGACTTGTCGATATGCATTTTTATAATATTGTAAAAAAAATTCATCTATAAATAATTTAATAATAAAAATTACAAAAAATGCATTTAAAACTTTAAGTAATCAAAATAGTATGAAAACTTAAATCATCAAATAGTAAAAGGTTATAATACTATATTATTTAATTACAGATAATGCAAAAAAGTGCATTATTCAAAAAATATATAATGCATTGATAAGTCTCTTTTATCAAAATATTTATGGTTATTATATTTTGCAATAAACCCGAAGGAAAAAATAATTAAATTTCCTTACATAAGCTAAAATATTATTCATAGGAAGTATAGCCTTACTCTTTCCACAAAGCTTGTATCTTTTGAGGATGAATCATAAAATTCTTCAGTCTGGGTTCCAGTTTCACAGTAATCAGAGAACGATTCTATAAAAGTAGCTACATTAGTTATTTCACTAAGTTCTTTTTCATGGTTAGCTTTCACAACATTCAGATTTACATCACAGTTTTCTTCAAATGACCCTGAAAATGTTGGAAGTAAATTCTGTTTATATACAGTTTGACCTAATCCACTATCATCGGAGAGAAAATTTTCATCATGTTCAGTAGGAAATAATTCTTTAAATTTGAAAAAATTCTTTGGAATAAATGCAGTACCTTCAGGGTCATTTTCAAATTTACATCTGTTTTCATTGCACATATAAATTTCGCAGCTCTGAGCAAGAGAAAATTGATCAAAATTATGAAAAGTTATATTTTCCGAAGGCAAATACTGAGGTAAAAGAGGATAAAACCCTGAAATATTTTCAGTATTATCATCACTTAATGCATTATCTTCATTTTTCATATTTGATTTAAAAAATACAACATAACAAGAAGCTTTTGGAATAAAAGTTTGTAAGTTGGTATTATCATCGTTGGCAATAGCTTCGCAGAGCATATAATGTCTTCCAGAGAATTGTTGTTCATCAAAATTTGACACAAGATATGGATCCATCGTTTGAAGTAGCAACATAGGGTTTTTCACAGGATTACAAACTTCATACAAAACATAATTCTTTCCCGATTTATGAGTTTCATTTGATACGACAGCAGTTAATATAGCAGTATGGCATAAACTCTCTTCAGAAATTTTTGATTTATCTGAACTTTGTTTATCACTCGAATCTATAATGAAGGTACCTTCCCGACAGGCAGAAATAGGCTTCTCGCAAACAAATGTTCCACTTCGTTCTAAAGCAAAATTTTTTTCTTCAGCATTCGAATTCAAAGACACATATTCATTAGAATTATTGTCTTCTACATCTCGTGAATCCCTATCACAAGTTTCATTCATAGGTACATTTTCATGCAAATTATCCTCTTCGACATCTCGCGAATCCACATAATGTGTTTCATTCATAGGTATATCAGAACAATCCTCTGAATTAAGAGTAACTTTGTCATTATTCGGATGTAAAGAAATATTTTCATTAGAATCGTCTTGCTCAATAATTTGAGAATCTATATTACTATCTTCAACCACAGATATATTAGAACAAGTTTCATAGGCCATATTTATTTCATTACTATTTGAATGCAAAGATATGTTTTCATTAGCATCATTTTCATCCACACCTTTCTGATCGACATCACAAATTTCAGTCACAGATACGTTAGTGCAAGTCTCCAACATAACATTTCCTTCAGCATCATTTGAAAGTAAAGATGCATTTTCAGTAGAATTACCTTGCTCCTCGGGTAGTAAATCCTCATCAGATACTTCAGCCATCGATGTATTAATACAGGCCTCATTTGTATTTACGGCATTTGTTGCATCTTCATTATCTATATTTGGCAACTGTTCTTTTTCATTTGGCATGGAAGACAAAAGTAAAAAATCAGATATAATGGTTAAAGGCGCATTATCATTCTGCAAATTTAAATTTTGGTTTGAAATGTCAAGAATGTTAGCATTAGAAATTTCACTTGCAACAAAATCAATATCCTGTGATTCTACAATTTTAAAACTATCATGAGGCAAACAAGTCAAAGAATTGTCAGAAGAAATTAAGGGTAATGAAGAGGTATTTGACTTCGTAAGAACACAACTCCAGTTATTGTCTTGGTCACATATTTCAATAGATTTAACATTTTCATTGAGCATATTATGAAAAACATTGCTACACAAAGTTGCTATATTCATACTCGCATTAAAAAACAGATTCATGAAAGAGCCGGAATCAGCCAAGAAGTTAATTTCACTGCAACTTTGATTACTAGGCACATCAGGAAATCGAGAGTTACTAAATATTAAAGAAATATTTGATTTCTTCAACAACGATGAACTTGATTTGATATCAAAACTGGGAAATATCAATTCATTAAAATTATTTTTCGATGGCGAATCAAATTTTGCTGAAAAACTACCAAATAATGGAACACTATTGGATGATAATTCTGTTTCAGAGAGATTGTCAGATGTATTAACAGTGTATATATTTTGGCATTCAGGTGAGCAATTGAATTCCACTTCAGTACTTTCTTTAGAATTATCTAACATGCTTGATTCATCAGCATTTTTCATATCAATAAGACCATTAGAATAAACATCAGATTCCTCCAAATCTTCAGGAACAACATAAATTTCTCTGCTTATTTCTTGAAATACAGACTCGAAGGAAACAGTACTCTTATCACTGAATTCATGTGAAAACTCATCAGTTTGAATGGCTATATCACATAATATTCGATCATTTAAAAATGCAATTTCACACAGCTCTTGATTTTGGATCTCTTTTAAGGTTTGTGTTGAAGCAGTTACATATTCAGATTTAATATTTTGAGAAACAGGTGCCTTTTCAAGATTTCCAGAAACATTGTCATCACCTGGAAGAAATGACAATTTTAAATAACACTATAGTGTACGGTATTTTTAAAACGTTATGTCTCAATGTATAATTTCTATGCTTGTACAACAGTTACAAGAACATAAAACAGAAAATTATGGCGAGTAAATAGTTATACATTTGGAAAAAACCACAGTGAAAGAATACATGTAATCCTAATATTTTCCAATTTTTTTATTATATTGAAATAATATAACAATCTATATATAATGTCTCCAAATACCTAAACATCATAGACAAATGAATTATTTATATATCCATTTATTCCATTTGTATTTGAGTATTCCAAAATATATCTTTGAGAAAGAATCAAATAAAGTATAAACTGTAGCCAAGAGGGCAGAATATGAAACAATTAAGCAATATTCTTTGAATCTTTTAAATTTTTTATTGATTTTACATAATTTTGCCTCCATAATTTTTTTTTTTTTTTTTTTTGCTTCTTATTGTAAGGCTGACATCAAGGAAAATTATCAAACTAATTTAAATACATTTAAATATCCTGAAAAATATTTTGAGATTGTCTGGCCATCTTTAAAAAATAAATTACGATGTCAAAAAGAATGTCAAACTACATAATACAATTTAATTTCAAAACATGTGAACAAAGATTTTTAAAAAGTATAGTGGCATTTAAAAAAAATACACAAAAAATTAAATGTTTTTTAGGCATTTAAAAAAGTCCAAATTTTGAAATCTTACATGAAGGGCTTTCACAACCCATTGAAATCTTTTCGATCCATTCAAGTTGATTGGTGTACATATACAAAATAGTTTCATCAAGAGAAGAAGAATCAGAAGTAGCTATCACATGGCCCAAATCTTTTATAACTTCTCGAAGTGCAGATATATTTCTATTACTTCCTTTCAGTTTTCTCTGAAATATAAAGAAACTGTATATTACACATGAATACTTTCACATTAAATGAAAGCAGATATTACTTTAATTCAGTTAAGAGCATATATCAAGCAAGCAAAGTAATTCTTACCTCAGCATCCATAATAAAACACTGCAGTTTATTCCAAGCACGTTTTTTCTCTTGGCGCACATTTCTTAAGTAACTTACTTCTTGGCGTAAAGCGCTACATTCCTCTGATAAAGAAGTAACCATACTAATTAAATTTTCGTCATCATTTTCTTCCACTTCAACATCACGGATGACCCGCACAGCTTCAAATATTCGACTCCGTAGATTTGTCAGCTATAATTTCAAAAAAATAAAGCAGTTTTATGATTAAATTCTATGAAAATGCGATGTAAGCAACAATACATTAATTTACTCAGATTCAAAGCAAAAGAAATTTTAAACATAGGGAGAAACATTCGATTTTGCCTATCAAGTGTAAACAACAGGTAGCTGATTTACACATTAAAGGCCTGGGGTCTTGACAAAAGTATAATGGGTAACGCGGCGATAAATCGTAGTACTACGTCTCCAGCCTTTAATGTGTTAACATGCAAAATTCAATGTACAATTATTCTAATATAAAAATTAGTTCGCAAAAATACATTTTGTAGTAGTTACATAAATCTTATCTTCTCTTTTGGATACTAGATGCCGATGCCTGATAGGCTATCCCATATGCCATCCCATAATGTATTGCGCAGAATGTATTAATCTGAATGAGATGTGATACTGTACTGTTAAGCGGCGAGCGTGAATGTCTTGTATTTGTTCAGATTGTGAATGTGGTTATTAAAGAAATGTTCCTGAAAACATAAGTCCTCTTGCTTCCTGCAAAGATCATAATAATTTACATTCCACCACAAAGTGGTGACGCGAAAATTTTCTTATGATCATCGGGACGACTTCATTTTGGTTTCATCAGAAATTATTTTATGTTGGCCATTGTGGTGGCGCGAAACTTTTCTAGTGGTCGCCGGGATGACTTCACTTTCGTTTTATCAAAAATTATTTTACGTTTGGCGCCATTGTGCAACAGTTGTTACACATTAAATATTAACCAAAGTTTAGTTCCTGTTTACTATCCACAGGCAAATTCTGTTGAACGTAAAAACCGAGACTAGACGTCTCGTTTGGCAATCATAGTAGGAAACAACCATACCTCATGGACTTCGAAATTACCAGCTATTAGATTTGCATTAAACACTGCAAAATGCGAAACTACTGGTTGCATTGCAACTTACTTCAAGTTTACCAGAGAATTAAGAACTTTAGGCGATGTTACTACTGATCTACGGTTTGTAATTTATAATGATAATTTTGTTCCAGAATTTACACCTTATTTAAAACGTTTTGAGGGTAATATGTCTCAAATTAAAGAAAATATCGAGAAAAATCAAGATTGTCAAAGGTATATGCAGATAAATCACGTAAACCTAGCCCTAATTATAAGCCTGGTGATTTAGTTTGGGTAAAGCTTCACCCATTAAGTAAAGCAAACCAAAGCAAAACTGTAAAGTTTATGCCAAGGAAAGATGGACTTTATAACATTTTGTCCCAGAAATCACCTTCATCTTTTGTAATAGCTAGTTGTGACAAACCTGATGAGCCTTTAGGTGTATATCATGCTTCAGCCCTTACACCTTTTCAAAATGTCACACAGAGCCAATCTCCTGTGATGCCTTTAAGGAAAAGAGGTTGACCTCCCAAACAAACACGAAACCAACCTCCCAAACAACCTTGTATTGCTAATGACAATCCAGGTACGAACGCCAAATTATCCAAAATCACACCACCTCGGAGAGACGGCCTTAGGCGGTGTAGGGGAAGGATGTAGCAGTTACATAACTCTTATCTCTTTTGGGTATTAGATGGCGATAACTGATAGGCTATCTCATATGCCATCCCATAATGTATTGCGCCTTGCGAGTGTAATCAGAATGAGATGTAATACTGTACTGTTAAGCTGCGCGAGTGAATGTCTGGTGCCGTCTTGTCTTTGTTCAGTGTGTGAATGTGGTTATTAAAGAAATGTTCCTGAAAGCATAAGTCTATTGCTTCCTGCACAGATCAGAATAATCTACACTCAACCACAACTTGTATTAAATACAAAAATAAGTTTATCACATTGGATTATATTGAAAAGACGGTTATTGTATAAATTATTTTATAAAACACAAAATTCAAATTTAAAATGAAAATGAATGTCAACAAGAATATTACAAAGCTTAAAGATTTAATTCAGTTTCTAAACAAATAAAAATCATGCATTAAAAATGTTTCAAAATGTTAATTTTTTCACAAGTGAAAGTTTTCATAAAGAGTGCTATTTAAAAGTAAGTTCAACGTTGGTCATAGAAATACGCACGAAAAATGATACAAGTATGTATATACAGCAATAAAACATACCTGCTTATCGGCAATACTGGATTCAGCACCAAAAACTTGATTTGATTCAAACAGTGAATCTGGATCGATATTCTCTGGTTCATCACAGCAGCTAAGCTAAGAATTAATAATTTTTGAATATAAAAGAATGACTGAAATATTGAAAAAATATTTGCAGAATATACAAAAAAGTAATTGTGATAAATGAAATCATTAAATAATATTTACTTTCTATTTTTACTCATAAGTACACCCAAATTGAAGAGAAATATCCTTTAGTAAAAATGCATAAAAACTTTCCCCCCAAAAAAGCAAAAAATTAAGTATCACATATTCAATCAATTCTCACACTTCAACACTACATGATTATCAGACTTTATAAAACCCAATATGGTCACAAATAATATTACTATTCTAGTTTTTCTTTAAGATTTTCTTGCTATTTTTTAACCTAATTTTAGGTCAGAAAGTTAATGAAAATTCAGTTCTATAACTGCTTACTCATTTTTTTAAGTTGTTTTTTTACTACTATTTCACTGTGAAAAAACACTAATTTTAATGAATAGAATAAGTAGAATGAACAGAATAAATTTTCGAAAAATATGTCTATATGGTAAATACAGATTCTTTTAAAATACAAATGAAAATACTTATAATTATTTTGAATTTTTGATTAATCAAAATCTTGACTTAATGGTCTCGAATAATTCAAGTCAGAAATATATCAAGATAAGGTCCAAAAAATTTTTTTACTAATTTTGAATATTTCTTATCATTAAATGTAAACAGAATTCTCTTTCATGAGTAGCACATTTTACCATTTTTTCAGTAGTTAACAGACGCATTACTTCAGATTCAATTTTTTTTAAAAACAAATCGATCTATTAAACCTTTCTGGAGGAAAAACAATATATTTGAGTTATGTAAATAGCATATAAGTTGAATTCACATTCTTTTAGAATTCAAATAAATTTGGAATTACCTACGATCTAACAAAACAATTTTTTTTTTAAGAAATATATTATTTACTCTGAAACACACAAAGGAACACCAAAGAAAAATTATAGGTTAAATAATATGACAAACAAGGCAATTAAAATTTATATCCGCAAATGGTTTACAATAAAGATTAATGATAATGTTACAAATACGTTTAAGATAACTATACTAAAGAAATTTTTAATAAATGCTTTTATATAATTGAAAAATTAACTATATTTAATCATCTATTCTAGTGTAATACCGGTAGCATATTTCACAAATGCACATTCATCTTGAATCCGGAAGTTATATCCTAATCTTCAACTCATCACAGCCTTATTTTTTCATGACACAAAAGTAGGAAAGTAAAAATCTTTGCGATGTCTTGTGGTTCAAAATGAAACTGATTGACTGTAATAATTTTATTATTCATCATGAATGACAGATTGTTTGATCATTTAAGACATGCTGTAATAATAAACAAGCCTCTTTTCCTTTCATCCTAATTTATTCGTCTTGCTCTTTTTAAAAAAAAAAAATTAATTTCCTTAATACGCTAATGATATCAATACTAATTTGTAGCAGAGATCAATATAATGGCATATGAAATATTTCAAAGATTTATTCAATAAACTTAATTATTATCAGAGGGGTGTGTGTGTTTGCACCTAGATTGAAAATTGGGAAACGGAACTGATAACATAACTATTAAAGAAATACTTCGATTTGACAATATATTAAGAAATACAAATCTTGACGTATTTTTTCTTTTATCAAAGAACAAAAAGATAAATTGCAATATTTATGTTAGTAAGACATTTTAAAAGAAGTGGGTAATAAACAGAATATCGGAAGACTCAAGCATTGCTGCTTTGCCTGTTCTGTCGTCTTTCACTTGCCATAGAAGATAAGCATTCTCGCATCGAGTTATTAATAATTATCTTAATTTGTCTTAAATGAATGTCTTGTCAGAGTTTATATGTATTTGCTACACAATTTACCAATCCAACTAAGAAAATCTTTCCCATAGTTAACAAAATGCTTGTAGTTAGAGTACTAGACAAAGTTAAAGTCTCAGGGAAATGCGTTATAATTATAAAAGCAGTCGCAATAATTTAACAAGTTTGATTGTTCAGCTAAGACATAAAATACATACATTTTAAAGTAGAAGGTAATTTCGATTAAAATCATCACAAAATGCGTGAATACTATGCTATTAGATCAATAATATGATGAAGCATAATGTCTCAAATAAAACTTTACCATTGACTATAATACTATAATTGTGCCAAGATTGATATTTAAGATTGCATTCACACACAAATTGCCAAAATCAATAATTTGTTAGTATTTTTTTTCATTTTCTCTTGCAAAATTAAAGTCTCCTCCCCTCTAAACACTGATTTATAAAATGATTAGCTGAAATTAAGAATACCACCCCCGGTCGCAAACTAAATTATTTGTGGAATATACATACTGGTAATGTCATTCAGAGATGATTGATCACATTAATTTCAATGGATTTCAAATAAGTTTGTAAGCATTAGATAAAAAAAATAGAATGTGTATCAATCATTCTGAAGTATCAACTTAGAAAGCATGAAATGATTCAAGAGTCCTAAGACATGCTTTCGCAAAAAAGTAAAAATCTTGAATGATCATTTGAAAAAATATCTACATATATATTCTTTACCTTGCATTCCATATTTCTTGTGGCATAAATATATACTCACAAAGTATGTCCCGCAAATGAAATGAATATTTTAAATTAAGGAAACCAGCATCAATATTGTTTATCAAATGCGGTTTTATAATAATATTCGAGCATAATTAAGGAAATCAATTCTTATTTCATGGCAAAAATTACACAACAAGCACCCATAACTTCAGTTTAAATAAGATATAGAATGATAATCGTTTTCTTTTGAATTGGAAATCAGACAATTACAATATCGAAGAATCACAAGTGTTATTACATGTATCTAACAATACCTTCTTAATATCGTAAAATGTCCAAGACAGAAACATTTTATCACAAAAAAACTGTATCTCTATTATCTCCATTTTTCAAAAAAATTGAAAATTTTCAGTAAACGAGACTTATTGACATCATTACATACTCCATGAAATCTGACTTTTTTTTTTTTCATTCTTTTCTCTAGCACAAATTCCAGAAACTGCAAAGGAAGCTATTTTAAAAGTCTATGAACAGAATCTGTACTTACATGAAGCACAATAGCTCCAATCACTAAGAAGCAAATTATTTCAAAATATATTTTTGAATACAAAGAGCAAAAATTATACTTCACTAAAACGCAATATAAGATCTATATGAAAAGGTGAAATTTACTAGAAGTTCAAATAAATTGAAGCCATATATTTGAAAAACATCAAATAATTAAACATTATACATTCTCAGAAATTCAGTTCAGAAAGAAGTATTTGTTTTTCTTTGTTTAGCCTACAAAATATAAATCTTTAAACAGATACAAAGCCTACAGAACTATTACAGTACAGAATTTCACATTAGTGATTTTAATCAAATTTTCTATCCCTAACAATTAGAATTCACTGATTCCATTCTTATTGAGTTACTAGCAGCCTTTGGCAACCAGCTGATTCACCAAGAGTAATGCGTTCTAAAATTTTCAATTAAATACTTATGTGCCTTGCTCTCTTTATAATTTGTCTGCCAGATATACTTAAACTTCGAAAGTCACATAACTCATATTATTATAGACAGAAGCCTTACGATTATTCGTTCATTGCACTATATAACTCTCTGACTCGCAATAAGTTGTCATGAAGTCATGTGGAAAATATCACATTTTATATTTGTTCCATAACATTACGTTTTCTTTTTAAATGCGTGTTGAACATCACACTTATCTCGGTTTAATTTGCAATAAGAGTTAATTTAATTATTCAGTTTCAGTTTTTGTCAAAATGACGGCAATCACTGGTACATTCATAACATGCTCTTGCAAATTAATATCTACTTTCATTTTGTAAGAAATTAATTGTTGGAAAATATAATTAGATTTTTGTTTTTAAAAATTCATTAAAAATAGAAACTGAATTTATAGCTTTAAACATTGATATCAAAGAAAAAAATCATTTTTAAAAGGATTAAAAAACTGTAATATATATATATTATATATATATATATATATATATAATACTGTAATATTTTTGGAAGTTACAGTAGACAAATTCCGAATGTTAGCGTAATTTTAATTACAGCTTTAAAAAAATCTTTCTAGGTATGCTTTTTCATCACCCAAAGTAAATATATAAATACTAAGTGATGTATCTCTAGACCATATGGTATGGTGTGTAGAGCATTAACACACATACATACACATTCATTCATATAAGGAAACACATATTCATTTGATATCAGCCTTGGAATTATTCCGGATATTGATTGGCTTGAAATGGTATATTTTTTTAAGATGTTGGACGAAAAGATCTAAAAGATGAATAATAATAATAATCCTTTTTATATAAATCTGTCGATTTTAATGATTGCTTAGAAGACTGATTGATGTAACAACTTTGCTTAAAGTATTAGTAAAAATATTTTGTTAAATATAACTCGCAGAGCAAAGTATGAAAAAATCTAACAGTTATTCATCAATACATTTTTTGTCTCAAGTTACATAAAATGTAATTATTATTGTTATTATTGAAATTATTTAGACCAAGTTTACAGTAGATAACAATATGCACGCCAATTACTAATGATTTACAAATTAGCCATTTGGCACGAACTTGAATGCTTATCGTATAAATTCAAACGTGTTTACCATAAACAAAATGCTGAATAACTAAATTAATGATATAGATATTGCAAACGATCATAGAAACCTTTGTCTTGTATTTATTTTTTAGAAAACATAACGTTTAATATTTATTTAATTTCATCCAATCATGTGTTGAAAGTTACATTTTTTTCGATTTAATTTGCAGTCATAGTTAATTTATTTTTTTAATTTGAACTTCTGTCAGTATGATGGCAACAGTTTAATAAAAGCTATTTTCCCCCTTTGCTCGTTCATTATCTATAGTTTGTTTTAAAATTTTATTGTTTTGACTGAAATATATTATTGAAAAATATGTTAAAAAAACTTCTTTAAAAATTAATTAAAAATAGAAATTTAAGTTAAATATTAAAATACTAGTACCATTAGAAAGCCAATTTTTTAATATTTAAATTGATGTAAAAATCAGCTTTGTGCAATAATATTTTCGGAAGTTATAGCAGAAAAACGTCGAAATTTCGCTTAGTTTTTAATTAATTCAAATTCTAACTAAAAATTCCAAAAAAAAAAGGGCTCCGAGATGCACATTCCCGACCTCCAAGGTATACATGTACCAAATTTGGTAGCTGTAGGTCCAATGGTCTGGCCTGTAGAGCACGAACACACACACACACACACACACTATGAACTTTATTATAAAAGTATAGATAATAATAATAATAAGTATTTGTATATATATGCATATATCGTGATATTTCAAGTGACAATGATATAAAACAAATTAGTTATTCTATTTTATAAAATACCTACTCTTTTTATTTTATTTTCATAATAACAAAGATTCTTCTCATTATTTTTGGTAAATTTTATTTCATTTGCTTCAAAATCGCTATCCAAACAAGAATCTCTTTTCTTTGAATGGCTGAAACATCTGCAGTCAGAAGAATGGGAGCTTTGAAATACTTCATCAAGATGGCTTTCTTCGGCAGCTAATAAAATATGCTTAAGTTGCATCAACTCTTCTTGAAGATTTTGAAAATGTTGACAAAATTCTTCAAAACTAGAATATATACTGTCGGTACAAAAATTGCTACTTTCTGATTCAAAGGCTAATTGCTGAAAATGGGTATTTTTCACATAAATTTGGCTGTGAAGAAGACATCGTTTTGTCTTTAAGTAAATTTTTTGGAGGCAGGATTTTAATGCTTTATTTTCTTCAACACAATGGTTGTAATTTTTTTCACTAAAATGAATTAAGTCAATAACAGAAGACAATAGTCCTTCTCTAAAATCTAAGTGTTCGCTGCAAAACTTGCATTCATCACATTTTAAAGCATGTAAACCATTCGTAACCTCAAGTATCAAGTCAATATTTGAACTGGCTTTTTCCAACTTTCTTTTACATTTCTTCTTGGAACCTTTTAATTTCAGAACATCAGAACTTAGAATTTGCATCAACGATTTCTTTTCTTCTACATTTTCTTCAGCTTGTTTGATTTTGTCCCAAAGTAAACTATTACAGGTTTTGTGACTCTCGAGAGCTGAATCCACAATTTCACTTTCATTTTCATGGCCACTTAAAGAAGATGAATCGCAAGTAGACGTACAGTCCTCAATTAAAGATTTAACTTCGTCCACCTGAAATAAAGCAAAAAATTAAAACAGAAAGAAATTTTTAGAATAAAAAATCTTATAAAATACTAAAACCAAAGAGGGACATTTATTTCTATAGCAAATCAGATATTTTAAACAGTAAAAAAGTGTATCCGATCTCAAAAAATCCAAATGAATTAATAAACGTGAATTCTTTGAATCATTAAAATCAAAAGCCATGAAACGAATATTTTTCAGAATAAACAAAAAATACATATATTTTTCTGACAGAACTTTAAAAATTATTCTTCTAAAACTCATAATACCCAGAACTCCACTACCACAAAATTAATATTTCTAATACGAAAAATTATGTTGATTCAATGCATTTACTCAGAAGAAAAAAATAACAACAGAATAACCCAAAAGGGTTACTGAATTAATATTACTACAATCTAGAATTATTAACATTTTATATAGTTAGCGAGAAAAAAAGAATCTAAAAAAGTCAATGCATTGTCTCTTCATCTTGATTCCCAAGTTCAAGTAGATTAAGGTCCTCTAAAATCAAACAAGATCGTTTTTAAGAAAATCATATATTATCTATACATATCCGAAGTAAAATAAAACAAGAAACAAATTTCATAACAGAGTCTTTCTTGCAATTAAATTAAATATGAAATCCATATCAAAACATAGAGCATTACATTTTTATTATTAACAACGAAATATAATTTAATAACTTTCTGGCTTATTACACATATTTGGTAAACTAAATTCTAATTGCTTCCTCCTATCAAATAAAGCGTTATTTACAGTTTAACGGGACAGTTTATTAAGTTTGCAAATAATCTTTTTCTTGGTGAATTTCTAAAAGAAAGGAATTCAGATATAAATGGTATATCAACATTTAAACAAGCACAAAATTGACAAATTTAAAAACAGTCACTATCAGCAGTGTCACAGAAATTAGAGCAGGGATTGAAATAGTTGAAAGTTATCTCAGCCACGCTAAACAGAAAGTTGACTTGAAAAAAATCAAACATGGATGTAGATCAGAGGTGCGCAAACAGGGGGTCAAAAGGAAAGTTTTGGGGTCATTAAATTCATTAAAAGCAACAGCCTAAACAGTCGTCTCTTTTCAAAACTCTGTAATGAGATAGGTTCTGTGTGTGAGACATCATTACTACATACCGAAGTCAGATCTCTTTCACATGGCAAAATATTGCAATTTAATTTCAATTTGAGAAGCGAAGTTTATGCATTTGTGGTGGAAAAGAAACATACAAGGTGACCAAAATTGGGAACACTTTTGAAAATCGTTATGTTCTCTGACTTTGTATACTAACAGAAAATGTAATGTTTCACAAAATGCAAACTCTTACATATCATTTTAAAGAGAATTTAATACTAATTTCAAGACAAAAAGCAAAATACAAATAATTTCAATACAAAAAATGTGAGTGGCAATAATTATCGAGATACATTAGATGCTGATGACTGCTGTGAGTTATCAGTACTGAGTAGGGGAGCCTTTATTTTTAATTGCAGCTTTACACTGATGTTTCATGGAGCTGATGAAAGTTTTAAACTCTTCCTTCGTGATTGCATGATGCCAGGAAACAATTATAATCTCAATTTTCTGTTATTTGATGAACGCTTCATATGTATAAGAGTTTTCAAATAATGCCATAAGTTCTTAGTAATTTTCAGGTCAGGACTATTTTCTGGCTATGATAACAATTCAAGGCTCTTTGCTATAAACCACTTTTCTAATATTTTTGCTGTATGGCAAAGAAATGAATCCTGATGAAAAATAAATAATACCTTGACAGAAAATAGATCACTGATGGAAGGTGTAAGTTTCAGGTCTAGAATACTGTCAGTGTATTTTCATGCACAGCAGTCGACCACAACAAATCCTGTCGATATTGATACGATCAGTGGTGGCAGGGTGGTCGACTGTATACAAGAAGAAGTGTATTTTCATGCATTAAATGTCACATCAATAATATGAAGATCCACATCGCCTATGATATACATGACCAATATGCATATCATATCGTATGTAATATGCATAACCCACATGATATGCATAACCAAATCATAACACTAACTGAGCTTTTAATAGTTGCCTGAAGCAGTCAGAATGTTTCTCTTCGCCTATTCTATATCTTAGCTATTTTTGCCATCACTACCGAATACAATGTGTTTGTTTCATCACTCATTATAATTTGTGACCACTGATCATCTGTCCAATAAATACGTTCCTTTGCCCACTGTAATCTTTTTATGTTACTGTAAATTGAGATAAATATTTTTTTTTTCGTTCATTTCTACCTCTAAGTCTAACATCTAATAGTATCATGATTATTCTGGAACTGACATAAATACCAGCATTATTCAGAAGGCCACTGATGACATTCTTCGACTTTGGAGACATTGTCTTTTTATTTTTCTGACATCGACAGATGTGATGCACCTTTTTCATCCCTTTCGTGCTTTTCTTTAAATTAAGTTTGTCTCCTGATATCGCAAACAAAATTTTAGGACTCCAGATGTAGTCACTTCACCACTCACCTGTCTTGTAATTTCAGCATAGGGAAGATCACATTCTTGTAGCTCTACAATCTTAGTTCCCTTTCTAGGTTCCCAATATATTCCTTTATTTGATGTCATTGTTTCTTGAATAAATATTAGAAACATTTGCAGAAAATTATAGTTATATATTAAAAAGTTTAACAAAACTTCTAACTTTCAATTTCATTACATAAAATGCAGTCTTCTTTCTACAGGAAAAAGCTCAATAATAACTTATTACAACAAAACATGATGTCATCGTCGTCTAGCAGTTAATAACATTTGATTGATTCCCATATAAAAAAGTGATTTGTCAGGTGAGTTAGAAGTTACAATCAACTTCATCTCGGTGTTTCTTATTCTGATTAAAGTAAGATAACTTTTTTTGTAATGAAAATATTTGAAATTTGTTTTCTGTATTGAAATCAGCATTAAATTCTCTTTAAAATGACGTATAAGAGTTTTCATTTTGTGAAATATGATATTTTCTATAAGCATAAGTTAGAAAACATGACGATTTTCAAAAGTGTCCACAATTTTGGCCACCACTATATACTAGCATGCTGATGAAGCCATGATGATGAGCAAATATTCATTAATGAATATAGGCTCGGAATCAGTTATATGGTTGATATTTTCGAAAAACTGAATGGTATGAATGTGAGTCTACAGGGAGAGGGCACAAATATTTTACGTCAAGCAGTAAAATTGAAGCTTTTAAGAATAAGCTGATACTTTGGCAAGGGGAATCGAATAAAAACTACATAGACTTGTTCCCGCGCCTTTCAGAATTTACAAAGAAAATAATATAGATTCCTTGTTATTTAAAAACATTATTTCCTATCATTTGATAAAACTGACTGAAAACTTATAAAAAGGTACAAAAAATTTCCATAAAATGAATTAGATTGGATCTGTGATCCTTTTTCGTTTGATATAATTAATTCCAATGTCCTTTTAAATGAAAAAGAACAATTAATTGATGTTTCAAGCGACGAAACACTGCGCGTTAAATCTAGTTCTTTGACTTGCCAAAAATTTTAGTTATCGATTGGGAACGAATATGCACTTTGAAAAGAAAGACTATTGATATTTTGATTCAGTTTGCATCGACTTACTCATATGAATCCGGCTTTTTAAAATTAGTTTGCCTTAAAACAAAATATCGATATAAATTGGATCCAGAGGATGACTTACTGCTAGCGATTTCCAATACAGATCCGAACATAGAAACAATCATGAGCTTTTAGGAAGAGCATACCTCACATTGACCACTTATGACATAAAGTTTTTTTAAAATATTTTCATTAAAAGAATATTTTAGTCATATTCATAAATAAAGCATTGTTTCAAAAAAAATTTGTGTTGATTTATTAACTAATTTTTATGATGCTACAACATTAATAAAAATTTTATAGTAATTTTTAAATTAGGGGCGTTATTTTAGAAAGGCATTATTTCAACCGATGACGTCACTACACTCTTTTAAAAACACCCTGTAAGTGCAAAACAAAGAAAGAATTTCATCGTAACTCCGTTGATGATTAAACAAAATATTCTACTGTTTATCTAGGGATCGCGACAAAATTTGACACAAAACAGGGGGTCACAAATGAAAATAGTTTGCGTACCACTGACGAAGATGTTTCTGGAAATAATTATCATTAATTCCTCGGAAATAATTTTTCACCTTGAAAGTAATTTGCTATTATCAAAGAATATATGGGCCTCCAAATGAAACTTCAAAAACTTTTTTGTAATATATTTACAAAAATTTCCTTCATAAACCGGAAACCACTAGAATCTACAAGAGAGTCAAATAGTCTTGGTGAATATTTTTGCTAAATGCCTTGAAGAAGATTTCAGTTAAATCATAGTTTAAAAGACAGAGTTGTTAAAGGGCCATAATAAAGTGATGTAGATCTCCTGAGTACCCAGAAAAAAAATTAAAACATGCATTAAATTGCAGCATTTAATTCAATCTTTCAATTCTTTTTCCAAACTAACAAGAATTTTTAACATATTACTATATACATTTCAGCTCCAACTTTTTTAAGGATTTCCACAAATGAGCCATCAGAACATATATACAGTTAACTTTTTAGAAGAATATCTTTCATCAGTAATAGAAAAAATTGATATCTCAAGCTTCCTATTGGAAGGAAGCTTCCAGTTCACAAAGAGAGGAAATCTAATTTGAAATTTAATAATAAGATGAAAAACTAATTGCAATCATCTACAGGCTTTTTAACTAATAAGCTTGATGAAGAAGTCTGAATAACCACTGTCAAGAAAAAGCATGTCAAATTAAAACTCATAATATAAACAGATATATTTGACCAAAATGACATGGGTTTCTAATCTAGAATAAGCAGAACAATAAAAGCAATGAAGTCCATCTTATCTTAGTATTTCTTATATAGTTTTAAAGAACTGTGTGGCTCTTATTAAATACTAGCTTCATGTCAGATGGGATTTACTTGTTTGATTTAAAACATGCTAAACAGTAATATGCATGAAAGTTACAATGTGTTCAATCCCATGACAAAAAAGATACAGATACAGTAAATCCTAATGACATGCTATAAATTATTAACTAGCTTGCTTTTTGCTGTAAGGCATGCACAAAATATAAGATGTTCTTACAGATGTACAAGTAAATTTCTTCAATGCATCATTTATGAAAAGAAAAAAAAATATACTTATAGAAACTTCAATACTATATTTAGCAAAACAACAACCTCATAGACCATATAATGAAAAACAGATAGTCTTCATCACAGGCTAATAAAACACAAATAAGGAATAAAGAAATTAGTTGTAATTTGCAAAAATTTATATAATCATATACATGTAAAAATGATCATTTAAGGCATTTTTAATTAAATAATTATTTTCACAAGTATTATCTAATTTTCTTTATATTTAAAGCTATAGCAACCAGAATTTAAAAAAGAAACAGATTTAAAATTATAAATCACATAAAAAAAGTATACTCAAATGTAGCAGTATTTATTTAACATGCTATTTCTTATTCAAGTTAAAACTGAATGTACTTCCTCTTCCGATTATTTATTATAAAAGTATGTATAATAGAACCATAGTATAAAATGAATGACAAAAAACATCACCAGTATTTCAAATTATTCATTCATGATAAGAACTGATAAATTCATAATGATAATTTTTTCATTCACTGACAATTGCTTCAATGAAAAAACTTTGTGCTTTTCGAAACAATTTCATAAACAATCATATAATAATAAATAAAGATCAAACTTGTGTGAAATTCTAATGTTTCAATTCAAAATATTCTAATACAATTTCCACTCAATTAATTTTGCTGATTATTGTTAAAATATGTCAAACAAAATTCTAATTTATATTCTTCATGGAAATAATTACTGCTTCAGAGAACATAAATTTTAAGAAAGTGTTTTAATGTCAAAAAAACTCTACAGATTTCCTTTTTATGAAACTTTGATAAGAGGTTCTATGATATCGGCGAGAAAATAATTGCTGTTTTTCGAGGTTTATGACTGACCACAATTTATTGAAATCAATTTATTTAATTCTTTTTTGTTACATGCCCCTTCATAAAGTGTAAATTGCTCCTTAATTTTAAATCAAACTGGTTTTACATACATTATTTATTTATTTGTTTACTGTAGTTTCAAATTGTTAAATTAAAGATGGAAAAAAAAGCACATTTGGACAATATTATTGAATGTTTCAAATGGAACTCAACAGATATTGCCCAAAACTTTAACAGCACATTTAAGAGGTTAATGGGTTAAGGTCTGTCAAGGGGGAAAGGGGGAAACCTAAAAAAATTCGGTAATCCATATACAAGTTACCCTAGTTAAAACATTTTAATGGTAGTTAATTAATTTAAAAACTTCACAAAACATTATGAGCAAATAAATCATATCTGTATAATAATGAATCCAAATAAATCATGAACCAAATGAATGCTACAGTAAATATTTTTTTTTTTTTTTTTTTGAAATTCCTTCCAGCAAAAATATGGAAACATAATAAAAGGTAATTAATTCATTATAAATGCTGTAAAATATAGCTAAGAAAGTTTTAAATAATTTTTTAATGTGCTGCAACGGTATGTTTAAAAGTATCTAGAAAGATTAAAAAATTTGTATGTGTGTTTGTGAAGATTTAAATATTTTTCGAAACATATAGCAGGTTCGAAGACATTGAAGAAAACTTTTCACTTAGAAGTTCGATTTATTCTTCCTTCAGAGGTAGGCATATTTATAAGCAGTGCAGCCAAACTGAAGTGATGGAAAAGGAGAGAAATTAATTTTTCCTCGTGTTATATAGAATATTTTGATAAGGAAAATATTGTTTAGAGTGCTAATACAATGATATCTAAACAGATATTTTCGTGTTACCCGGAAAGGGAAAAAGAGATATCTTTTGAAATGAGTTCTGTCAAGTCAGCGGCTGGGCCGGCCTTCTGTCCAAAGGGGTCAGGGTGCAAGAAGTCATTTGGGGCTCTAACTTTTTTTTCTGATGTAAAAAAAAATATTTTTTTTTAAACACGAGCACATATTATTAATGCATGTTTATTTAATTCGTGATTTTCTTTTTGGAAATACATCAATGACTTCAGAAAATTACAATTTTTTTTCAATTTGCATTTTCTTTGCTTAATATATCAAGTGAATTTAAGCGTTCTGAACACATATAAGCGTGTTGACCAAAAATAATTCTTTATTAATTTTAATTTGCTGAAAAAGACCTCAGCATTTGCTATAGTAACTGGCGATGTAAAGAAAAGTTTTAACATAGTTAAAAATTTAGAAACATCTCATTATACTTATTATTTAGTATGTGTTCCAATGTCTTGTACGCCAAGTCAAAAGCAATTGTTTTTGTTAGAAATAGTTTATTGATAGTGTTAATTTTGGACAATATTGCAAACCATACTATTGAACATAAAATAAATGGCATTTCTTGTATTATATCTAATAAAATTTTAGCTTCGGATACCGCTGGATTATCTTTACTCAATGAATTCTTCTGCAGCAATATAAGTTTGTTCAAACTGTATACACACAGTTTTCACTGAATCTATTTTGGTTTCACAACGAGTGTCATATAATGGTTTGAGAATAATGTTTAAATGCTTTTGTAGAATTTCACATCTTTTTGTAGAAGGGAGAAATAAGCAATATGTGTAGCAAGATCCTTTTTTTTTAACAATATATACTGCTGGAAGCAGCATTACAAATTAATAAATTAAAGAATTATAAGTAAGGCACATAAATTGGAAAAATTTTTACAACATATGTAGGAATGGGTGGGACAAAATGCCCATTCAGCCTCATTTAGATCAGTATCTAGGGTCACTGATTAATGAGAAGAAGCTTTTAAATGAAAACAGTAAATTTATTTACAGCAAAGAATATTCAAAAGAATTTATTAATTTGTTTATATCATCCATCCGCACAGAATCGTATTTACTTAATAATTCCATTAAACAAAAAATTTATATCATAAGGCTGACCTATTATTTCATGGGTTCCTCGAAGAGGCAGATTATGACATGCTAAAAATTGAGTCACATCTACAATTCTTTGAAATAGTAATTTGAGTCGTGCAGTTTCCTTACTTATATTAATTTGATTGGTTTTATCAAGAGTCGAACATAAATTTAACCTCTTTAGTAACTCTTTCCAAGTAAAAAATGAATTAATATGACAACTAGAGCTTACATGATCTTGGATTTCATATGAAAGCTTTCTCCAGTAATTATAGCCACCTATAAATCGTTTAGTTTGGTCATTTCCTCTTCTTTTGTAAACAGTATACAACAAAAACAAAATAGGGAGTTTTGCGTCTTTGAATAAATTAACCAACTGCGAAGTTGAGTTTCACCATTTGGCATTTTTTTTTTTAGTGTACAATAGAAAATGATCTGCCTTCAGCATTTTCAGCAAAAACTGTTTTATGTTGTAGAGGACCGATTTTAATGCACAACATTCTAAATGTATCAGTTATAATGCATGGCCATAAACCAAGATCATTTACACTCTCTTGATAATATTTGTTATTGTCATTTTCTGATTCGGTCACATTTGTATAAATATACCATTCTTCAACAAATTTCACCGTTTCAACATTTTTATTGCTGGACTGTGTACTTTGCGTGGAACTTTCTTTCCCAGTTGAAGTTTGAATGGTAATTCCTGAAGTTGAAGCAATTTCTTTGACAGAAGATCATTCAGAATTATTGTAGCAGAAAAAACCGATCTACTTACCACTTTTTAAAGTTCAGCTTTTCTCATTTTTCTTTTCTGATAATTTTCTTTTTTTACAAGCAGAAAGGTATTTCCTTGGAGTAGACATCGTTATATATGACAGTATTAAGCAATTTATAGAATGAATTATCAAATTATTTTATGTTATACTATAAGCTATTAACCAATAGGTGAGATAAATGATAGTAAATCTAATTACTTTATATTAATAACAGTTTGCATATTTGCGCAAGACTATAATATATATTACGAACTTCGTACCTATCCAAATCCGGTGACTCATAAATCAAAACTTTTTCCTTGATTCTTTTCATTCCAGTGAAGAAGAAATATAATGTACATTGCTAGGAGCTGATCGTTTAATTTATTATTTTACTTTTTGTTTCAGCAACTTAATATAAACAAACATACATAGATGCAAGCATAAAAAATTTTGCGTTAAATGCGGATAAAATTATGTAGCTAATTATTTACATGCTTTTGAACCCAACCTCAACACCCAGAAGTCACGCCGCTCTGTCTTACCATGTCTGAACTAGATTTCTTAATTCTTAAAACAATTCCCCTCCACACACACACCCTTTTAATAGGTATCATCGCGATGATTGCCTTATAACGGCATCGACGCTCAGCCAGCCAAGTGAGATCAAACTTGTATAATTTAGTGCGTGTAAAAGTCATTTCCGTTCAGAACATTATTTTAATTCTTAATCACGATGGAGCCCCCTCAGTTGAGGAGCCCGAGTGCATAGCAACCTCCAAATGGCCAGCCCTGGTCAGCGGTATTTTGTCACTTCACTCGGAGTTTGAGAAAGTAAAACTTTTAGTTAATGCAGCAATTTTACAAATCTTCTGTAGAATTAAGTAGTGAAAGTGGAATAGGATCAGAAAATTAGACAATATTTTCAGAATGAAATTAATATGGGCTAAATTAAGATCAAAGCTTAGAAATTAATCTGGACTTAAATTAGATGTTAAAATATCATTACACAGACATATATATATATATATTAGATGGCTGCTTAATGAATTTAAAATTCTTATTAATACATAACTAAAAAAACATGTTTCATGCATTAGTGATAAACAAGTTCTTAAAAACATTCAGCTTGAAAAAATTGATAAGCAATAGATAAATTTTTATTAAAATTATCACCTCTCTTTGAATGTATTCCCAAACTCTATGCTGTGCAAAAATTTCATTTTCCAGAAGCTTCAATCTGGTGTTAATCAAATTGCAAAGGGAATTCACACATTTGGGCTCTCTCTCCTTAAACTGATCTAAAAAGATATTCATCATTTCAGTTGATTTCAAATATCCACAAAATTGAAATGAACGTTTTAGTTTAGATAATTTTAAATCATTAAAAGAAACATATATGAATAAAGTTTACCAGAAAGAATAATCAAGAAAATTAAACAGATAATTTCTGAATTATTCTACATTTTTTACTCAATAAGTGCATTGATTTAATGAATCAACAGTCGTACTCTAATAGTTTAACAATTGCATTATACAGTACCCTTTATAATGTAGTATAATAGTGATAATTATAATTGTCTGAGCATATCAATCTTTAGAAAAAATAAAGAGATCATCAATGGGCACATATTATAAAGCTATAAGATATCTCACATATAAAAATTAAATCGGATATTCACTAATACAATCGTAATATGTATGCAGGTTCAAAAAATAAAAATTAAAAAATCGGATTGTTGACTTTACTTTCGATCTTGTAATTCCAGTCTTTCATGAAATACGCAAAGTTAAATGCCATTATTGCTTCTTAGCAACACTTTATTTTTTTTTTAAAAATTATTTGGAAAGTCCATATATTGTAGGTACATAACCTTTATAAAATGATGACAGTTTTCTCTCACACATTAATTGTATGTTAAAATATTAAGCTATTTAGCAGTTAAAGTTATAATCATACCAAAGACAAACAAGAGCAGTAATATATACATTTCTGTTCTTCAGTTATGTTGAATGAACTTACTTAACTATTTGAAATTCATATTTAATGATAAATTCTTTTAAATAACTCTCTGACATACAAAATAATTACCCTACAGTAAGAGGGGGGTATGCCTTTTCACTGAATTCAAATAAAAATGAGAAAATCAAATATTATAACAAAACGTAATACAAGAACATTTTTTAAAGATAAGATCTTTTATATTACTTCATTTTTAAAAAAAACATGGTGTAACAACTAAACCAAAAGTAGCTACTTATCAATTTTTAAAAAAATCCTGAAAATTATAAATCTTTGTTTATTTCCCAATGATACAAATTACAGTGCTTCTAAAGACAATTGGCAGGATAATTATTTGAAGAAAAAATTCTATGCACAAATTTATTTATCATATGAAGCATCTCTGTAGCACAAGATAATAGTGTTTAAGGAGTAAAAAAAAAAGCCCTTTACTCAGATATTTTCACAGATTTCAACTACATATAGAATCGTTAAATATTTTACTCATGATTATATTATCTCATGTAATTAAATTAAACAATAAAATGTATATATGTGTAAATGTATAAATGTCAATATGTATATAATAACCTGAATCATGTCATAAATTCTTTATTCTGTCTACTACAGATAAGAGACAATGTTACATGAAATTTTAGTCAAAAGAAAAAAAAGGAAAACAAACATTCATGATATTAAGACATAAGAGCAATTGATTTTTTGGCTATCACAAAGTAAAAAATAAAACACATTTTATTTTTAAAAAAGCTGAAATGCTATCCAAATGCTTAAAGTAACTGAGAAAATATAATTTCATAAATAAATAATGCATGCAGCAGGACAAATACATATACAAAAAAATTATTTCATTAAAAACTTATTTGTTGCTAGTGTATATAATGCTACACTTTAATCCATATTCATCAGCATGAAAAACTAACTTTTAGTTGCATACAGTCAATCATTCATTATTTCATTTGCATGAACAAATATTTCTACAATTTTTCATTTTCCTCAAAATCAATTAATAATAGTTTTGTAGAAAAATTCTGCTAAATTTGAAATACAAAAATTAGTAAAGTTCTAATAATGTTGTTCATATCATTGCATACATAATATAAGCTAATAAATATAATAAAAGCTAAAATTATAGACAATGTTTAATATTACAAAATAAGAAGTATTTCTGCAATTAAAAATATAAATGATGAAATTTTAAACATTATGTAATAATATAAAACAATGTAATGAAATAATTATTTGATAATTATGTTAAAAATTATTAATAAAAGAGAAACATTTAGAAAAGAAGATTTTAGCAAGATAAAGTTTACCATTGCAGTCTATATGTAAAGGTAAATTATTTCGTTGCTTTGGAGGAGAGAATTCTGGGTCAGACATAATGTCACCATCGTCCAAATGTAGGCATAAAGTTGGAATATTTGCTTAAGGATGTACTAGCCTAAAAGAATCAGAAAATAATTAATAAAACACTGAGGAATTAATGTAATATAATATATTCTGAAATTTATTTTTATAAATGTTGAAAAAATATTAAACAATAAAATGGTAGACAATTGCCCTATAATAAATATGGACTGATTTATGTAAGCACAATTATATGATTTTTAAAAAAAAATTTTTTTAAAATACAGGGTTGCATAAAATTATTCTCCAAAAGTTTGTATAAATTACAACTTTGTCATCTTCTTCAGTTTTTCATCCATAAAACATCAGTTTAATGCATATAATTTATTAATTTAACAATGTGTTATGAATATACCATTTGAAAAAATATATATTTATGCACCTGATTTATAATTATTTTAAAATATTTTTTAAACAACTAAAATTTTGATGCAATTTCATTATTTTCTCAAGAAAGTGTTACCAATAACAGTAGGGGTAATAATCCAGGGCATATCCTTCTTAAACTAGAGTAGTCTTTTCATAACTTCTTCATACTAAACAAATAAAATGACATAATTATTTAGGCACTAATTACAGCTTTAAATGCATTATCTAGTTTTGATTAAATGATGATAGCGTTGAAAATTCTCATTTTGTGTAGTTTAAACTCATGAAGAAAAGAAACAGTTTTGCACAGCATACTTATCAAAAATTTTATTGCATGCCAAATTTTATCCTATTCATTTTCAGTACCAACACCACCCTTCAAAAAATGATCAACTTAACATGCAATGGTATGCAATAAATATAAATATAAAAAACTGTTTTAATTTATCGCAACTGACATGAATTTCTTCTATTTGTGATAGATTTTAAGTTTATTCAATTTTATAAAATTCTCCAAAGTTTTTTTTTTTCATTCAATAATTTCAAAATATTTTTTAGGTGGTGAATTGATATATCACAACAAAAAGTATTTTAAGCATTTCCCATTTGAATCATAGTTATGGCATTGAATAACTAAATAAACTGGATAACATTACTAAAAAAAACATTTTCTAGAAAGACAAAATTTCTTCAATCTCTTATGCTTAAGCAAAAGTATGGGGGAGAGGGAATGGAAATCTAGTATTAAATAATTGAAGGAAATTTCTCTAAAAAGAATCCATTTTTCAGTTTAAATAAGATAAACAATTTAAAACTGATTTTTCCTTTGCAATTCATCACTTATATAAAATGAGTATTATTTTGAAATTCAATAAATTGGCAAGGCTAGATACATTGAAAGTACTATCTTTTCAACATAACGTGATACCATCTTTTCAAATTACTAATGTTTTTATATCTTGACTTTTTTAGTAGCTAAAAATGTATCTTATCTAAAACTGTACTCAGAATCCATACATAATATATTTTTAAAAAAAAAACTGCTTTTAAGGAATAAGAACAGAATAACAGTATTCTCATATGTGTATTTTTAAAGAAAAATTTTTAATCTTTTTTGGAATGATTTGTACGATAATAAATTTTAAAAATCAGTATTACTTCTCAAATTCATGTTTTTTAACAAGTAATTTCTTTTTTAATTTGCTAGTATTTATATAAGCATCAGTGCATATAGCTGTGTTCTGCAATTCAATTCAGCGGGCTTTAAAATATCTGCAAATTTCTAAAACAAAACTTTATATTGATGTGGTCAGCAATTAACTCCTTGATTGACACAGAATATTATAGATTTATGAAAAACAATCAATTTTCACACAGAAAAAAAATTAATTAATTATTTATGCTGTGAACAACACATAGTGAGTTTTTATCAGTTTTTTTCTTACAACTCAAAAATTGAAAAAAAAAAAAAAAGAAAAGAAAATGTTTTAGTAAAATGTATACATATATTTTAATATAAATATTTATTTATATAACAGAAGAAAACCTAAATATCTTATTTTATTATTATATCATTTGGAAGCAGCATGAAATTCGGATAGATATAATAATTTTAAAAGAAATTTTAAATGCACATAGGATTAAAGAAAATGGGAGTTTTTAAAATCTCATATTCTCATCTGAAAATGAATAAAAGAATCTACTTATACACTGTTTTATTACTCATGTAATAAAATTAATTTTCAACAATTTGCTTAAAACACTTTAGTAAAATTAATTCACATATAATCAAAATGAATATATGATACACTATTATGATGCCCATTAGCCATTAAATGAATTTATGTTCTTCTGTGTGTCTTCTAAAAAACAAACTGCTTTATCAATTATGAATTAGCAATATTTGTATATAAAAATAACAGCACTCATATTACACAATATTTTACCAAAATTTCTTGCTGGCATCAAACTATTAATAATTAATTATTTATTAAATGCTACCCATGAAAACTGTCATAGGTAATTTCATAAAGCTATTTTTTGGCGAATAATTTACAAGCCAAATTTCCCTGGAGCTAAAACACTGAATTTTCATTTAAGAAATAAACTTAAACTTACAAATTGCTTTTGCAGGAAATGAACTTGAATATAAACAGAGAGGCATATAGCAGCAGAGGCTGTTATACTCTGGATGGCATTCAAATAAATTCTTTTGGATATACATATTTTTTTCAAAATTTATCATTAAAAATATTTTTATTTGTCTTCTATTATATGCAATATGGGGAAAAAGTTGCAAATATATATATATATATATATATATATAATGGAAATGCATAAAACTTATGTATTTCATTTGATAAATTTACAGTTACGAAAGCTATATGATTCTTTAATTATATAAAATGTAAAACCTACAAGTTAAATTAACATAGAGAACAAAATAAACTATGCATGCCAAATTTATACTTAAAACTTCCAGTTTATGATTGATACAAAAATGTATAATACCATTAATAATTTCTCTATTTATTTGTATTGATCATCATTCTTTCATTCATTTGTTTAGTTTTGTGGATATATTCTAAAGAAATGAAAAATTGTTAAAAAGAATTTCTTTAATCATAATTTCTTAATCTGTGTATTTGATAATACTGTAAAGGAATGAGAATTACAATTCACCATCTAAAAAGAATACTAATTTTTTTTTATCACTATACAATAAATGATTTAAATATAAAATGTAAAAATTTTCATATAATATGAAAATTTATGAAATGAAATTGAACCAAATATACATTGTTTGCTCTTAATGATGGCAGTTAAGTCAATTCAGAAATGAGCCATGGTGCAAAAAAAAATATTTCTCAAGAAAAAGTATAAACATAGCTCCCAAAGTAGTAGGAAATTTCACTGATATTGATTTTAAATTTACTTAATGATTTATAGTTATTATTATACTGATTTATCTCGTATGTTTCTAATTATAAGAATTGAATAATCTAACTGAAAAATATATTATTAAGTTGCTGTATCCTCCAAAATAATGAAGAAAGTCAGCTCACTGTCAAAACTCATTTTAATGTTTTCAAGGGAGATTTGGAGCATTTATATATTACATTTATAGCATTAATCTTAGTAAGTTCCAAAGAATTAATAAGCCCTGATCTTAACAATTACATAATATGGAAAACAGAAGTGATTTTAAAAGAATGCCTACAAAGGAAAAAAAAATCATTTAAATAAATTAGTGATCTTATTTTAATCCTATATGCACATCTAAGTTGTTTTTTTTTTTTAATAAATCTTTCAAATCTAATTTTTACAGCCATTTTAATATAATCTAACTATCTTTATATTATTCAAAAATATGGAAGTAGTAATTTTAAGATCTTGAAACCACTACGGTAGTATCTTAGTTTTTATGTCTGTTTAAATGAACAAAATTAGGTGCAATATGCATTTATTGTTTTACCTATTGACAAAATGTAAAAGGTAATTAGAGTAGGAAGATATAATCAATTAATAAATGATTGTGTAGGCTATTTTTGAACCCATAGTTTACATTATAAAGGAAACAGAAATTTTTAAAAGGTTATAAATTATTTCAATAATAAATTAATAGCACAATAATTACCATAAAAAAATATTATACTGCAATTTATTTTACTACATTATTCATACAAAGAAATGGGGAAAATATATAATCATTTTATCTAAGGGTAGCACTTAGGCATGATACTAAAGTATTTGGTTTACATCCATATATTTCAAAACCATTTGCAACTTCAAACTTAGCTTTCTAATTCCTTTTCTAGATTGTTATATTTGATCTCTGCTATTTTTAATGTAGCACTTAAGATACTAACTGAAAGCTTTTTCTTAACAAACACCTAAATTGCAGGTTACAATCACTGACTTAGTATTCCTGCTTACCTGTTTATATAGTGCAATAAAAATATCAAAACTAATCCCTGAAAATACTTCCATGTCTTTAATGACAGACCTTATATACTTCTAAGCATTGACATTAATAGAATGATAGAGCCTAAAATGATACAAGTATCGCTTCATCAAAATTTGCTAGGGTTTCAGTCTATCATTTGTTAAATTCAGGAAAGATTCTGAGTACTAGGAAAAGGCTGGTATTAAAGTATCAATAATATTACAAATTCCTTATATTAATAATTAGTAATATTATTACTTACAATAATATTACTAATCAATATTCTAATTAACTACTTATATATTACATAGGCTAAAAATAATTTTTATGGATAAAATACATAAAAGAAAAGAAATCCTTTGATAAATCTTGGTAAATATTGATCGTCCACTGTTAAAAAAACAAAACTCATCCGCAGAGTAGAAAACTTTACCAAATGAAATTCATTATCTATTACTACCTTCTAAGACTTTAAGAGCATGTAGGCTAATATCTAGAAAGTACTAATATGTTTTGACTATTAACAGGTATGGTATATACGTTTTGACTATTAATATATATGGTTTGGCATTAATATGTTTTACTGATACAATACAATTGGCTATCATAATCAATACCAAGATATAAAATTCCATACTTAGCAGATGAAAATTGAATTTTTCTATACTATTCATGCAAAATTTCTTATTAGATGATTTCCATAAAATAATAAAAATTATCAAATCTGGAAGATAAACTTACACAGGATATCGTAAAACGATCCAAATAAGTCATGTTGATATGTGATGCAGGCAAGTGAGCAATTATTTTCCTATTACTCAATGATTTTTTTAAATAAAAAACTAGATTTTATGTAAAACAAAATCCATTCTTAAATCCTTACAGACAAAAAAATTTTGTTTTACCTAATAATTGATTTTTCACTAACAGTAAGTTTCCGTTTCCTATGGTAACTGTTGAGACGAATAAGAATTAGTGTATTCATTTGAGAGATAAAAGCAGGACCAAGTCTACTATTGTTCATCTTTTTTATGTTATCTCAGAAGAATTTGACACTCATTTATATAACAGAGGTGTCTTTAAAATGGGATGAATTCTTGATATTTTGCAGCAATCAGAGAACTGCGAATAAATTTAATCTGTAAAGACGCAAAGAAAACTATTAACTGGACCCGAAATTGTTCTGCTTTCAAAAACCGTAACTAAATAACTAATGGTCTGCTATTAGCCTGGCACACTGTTGCCAATCGCGATTCTGCACTTTAACTTTAATTGCACTTTTTAATAAATGCTTGAATTATTATGGGTTTTTTAATGTATTTTCTGTTCCTCTTATTTCAGTAAGATATCAACATAATATTTAAGCTTCCCTCATTGGCTTTATAATTGGAGAACTTTATGTTTTTAAAACTAACAAAAAATTTTATGTTTTGTTTTTATTCAGTATCTCGAATTCCAGTAGTGACATTTAATTTATATAGAGATAGCAAATTTAAAGCATACTGTTTGAAAATATTAATTAGCATTGAAAGTTTAGTCGATAATAATAATTGTTAATATACTTGAGTACATTTGGAAAATATCAAATTTGATATTCTTATTTCTGTAGTTTCGGAGATCATTTGTAGCAAGAATTTAGTGCACAGTCTATCAATATTGCTTTGACACCACTCTTTCCTGTAGTATATAAACCTAATATGATGAAGATGTCGTGTCCATGCTACCACAGAGAGGGGTGCAGTATGTGTGACATCTTAATAAGCCAGTACCTACCCCTAAACATCGGTGGTCATTTTTGTATAGTGGATAAGTTACTAGCTTACAAATCCGAAGGTCCCAGGTTCGATCCTTGGCGGAATTCAATCTACGTATTGGCACAATTCCGCCAACATATACGCCAAATTGGTGACCCAGACGTGATGAATTTTCAACAGCTCTCTTGGCGCCATCTCTCCATCAGCAACGCAAAGCCGTCAGGCTCACTTGACGCACCAACGCAAAGCCGTCAGACTCACTTGACGCACCAACGCAAAGCCGTCAGACTCACTTGACGCAGCAGCAAAGCTCATATACTAGCCATAACGCTTGGCGCAATAAAATTGTTCATCTCTCAACCGAACAAACTGGTAGGGGAGTATTGTGGTGACATCTTAATAAGCCAGTACCTACCACTAAACATCGGTGGCCATTTTTGTATAGTGGATAAGTTATTGGCTTACAAATCCGAAGGTCTCAGGTTCGATCCTTGGCGGAATTCAACCTACATATTGGCACAATTCCGCCAACATATACGCCAAAAGTACTTTCTAAGGGTAAAGTTCCCTGAGAACTCGAAAGCAGAATTCAGACTTCTAGCTCAAATCAAGATGAAACAGACTTACATTCGCTTGCATAGCCCCTTTTTACAGGGGGTACGTTCATACATCTCACAGATAGGGCACAGAAAAAAACCATGACGAATCCGGGAACCACGTTAAAGACACGCTACTCCTATTCCAAGACGCCGGCTAAGCCAAATATAAAAATGATTTATTATCACTTTCACAACGGCTCAGAAAAAGCGGGACAAACAGGGCATATGCCTTCTTTATTAACATAAGATATTGAGCGAGATTTCCTAGATGCTGTTCGACATTGTAGCGACCGTTCTCTTTCGGAGAAAGCGCGCCTACGCATGACGTTTGTTTCATTGGTAATCATTTAAATGACTTTGAGAGCCACATAACTCGGTATTCCCATTTCACAGAGAGCGCGGAGGAATATATAGAGTGAACTTGCTGGCGGCAAGTGTGAGATGTTGTTCATGAGAAATAAAATATATTTTTGATATAAAGTGAGAGTGATTGCTTCCATGACGTTTATATGGAGTCAAATAACAAAAATTAAAATCGCAGATTAATCAATCCTCTTCAGTGGTGACCACAGACTTTAATTAATCTATTTCTTCGAGAATTTCATTTTCCTTCTCAACATGGCTACAGCTGAAACAGCAGCGGTTGTAATCCCGCCATTCATAAAGCCGGATCCTGCACTTTGATTTCACATTCTCGACTCCACTTTCGAAATGGCTTCTCCAAAAGCCATTACTGAAAGCAAGACGAAATACAATTACGTCGTTGCTCACTTACCTCCCGAAAGTGCCACTATTGTGCGGGATGTAGTAAGTCAGCCAAATTCCATTGATCCATATTCGGATCTTAAAACGTGTCATCGAACGCTGTTCTGAATCTAAAACGCAGGAAATTTAACGACTTTGGGCTGGAGAAAGTTTAGGTGATCAGAAGCTCAGCGAATTGCTTCGTATTATGAAAAGGCGTGCCGAAAGCCTTAACATCGATGATTCCTTATTATTTGAACTATTCAATCAAGCAATGCCGTTTCAAGTGCAAACTATCTTGGCTTCCATTTCACCGATTACTTCGGATAAGGCAACAGATGTAGCTGATAGAATTCTGGATATCCATCCCACTCCAATCAACACTATTGCTACCGGAAGTGAACCGAATTCTTCACCTGCGAGGGAACGCAAATCGGACATGGATTTGCTTCGAAACGAAATCAAGCAATTACACAAGGAAGTGGCTGAACTCCCTCGTTCTCGCAAACGACTTCAATCATCCAGCAATACTTGTCGTATTCGCTTCAAATAAAGGGACAATAGTTACTGCTGGTATCACTTTCTTTTCCAGAAGAAAGCAAAAAAGTGCATTCCACCTTGCTCTTTCAAAGGAAAACCCATCCAGGAAGAGTAGCGGCGGCGGACTCGCCGTCTCTTTCAAACGTGAACTCAATACAGGTATTTATTTTTTAATTGATTCCGGCAGTGATGTAAGTTTAATTGTTGCATCTAAAAGAGAAAGACAAATGTCTGTTATGCAAACCTTTCTTGCAGCAAATAGAACTACAATAAATGTTTATGGCAGAAAATCCACAACAGTAAATTTTGGTTTACGCAGAAATTTCATTTATTCATTTTATATTTGTAATATTTCATGTGCTATCATTGGAGCCTATTTTTTGTACCACTTTAATTTATCACCTGATTAAAGAAATAAACACTTAATTGATAATGTTTCTAATTTTAAAGTGCATGCTAAAATAAGTTCATGTTCAATTTTTTCTGTAAAATCAGTATTTATGAATAATGTATGTAGCAAATTGTTAATGAAATATTCTGCATTTACTAAACTGCCAGCCCCCAATCAGCCTGTTTAGCATACTACTGTACATTATATCAATACCAAAGGTCTTCCGGTCTCAGCTAAATCTCGAAGGTTAGCTCCAGACAGGCTAAAAATAGTCGAAGCTGAATTTCAGCGCATGATTCATCTTGGTCAAATGAGACCTTCTAAAAGTGCATATTCTTTTCCTTTGTACATAGTGCCTAAAAAAGGGTCTGTTGAATGGCGACTGGTTGGTGACTATTGTGCACTTAATGCACAAAACATCAAAGACAAATATCCCATTCCCTGTATTGCTGATTTTACATCTGAATTGCATGGTAACCAAATGTTCAGTCATATCGATCTCGTTAAAGCATACCATCAAATTCCTATCAACCCTGATGATGTGCATAAAACTGCAATACGCATTCCATTTGGCATTTTTGAAAGCTTGCGAATGCAGTTTGGTCTTTGCAACGCTTCATCAACCTTCCAGTGCTTTATTGACGAGGTTACTAAAGACTTACCATTTGTTTACGCTTTTGTTAATGATCTATTGGTTGCTTCTGAAAATGAAAATGACCACTTAAATCATTTATATATCTTACTAGCCGCCTTTGGCGACCAGCTGGTTCGCCATGTGTAATGGACTCTAAAATTTTCAATCAAATCACATATTCATTAGCCTTGAAGTCACTCCGGGCATTGAATGGCCTGAAATGAATATTTTCTTTAAGATGATGGAATGAAAGTTCTAAGAGAACGCGTTTTCCTAATATTCTTTTATTTAATAGATCAGTCAGTTCTAATGATTGATTTAGAAAACTGATTGATGTAGCAACTTTTATTTCAAATATTAATAACAATATTTTGTAAAATATGGCTCACAGAGTAAAGTATGAAGAAATCTAAAACTCATTATTAATAAATGCATTCTTTGACTCAAACTACATAAAATGTAATTATTTACTTCATTTAGATCAAATTAATTGTATTAAACAATATATATGCCTATTAATAATATTTTACAAATTGGCCATTGGAAAGGAATTCGAATGCATATCCTGTATAAATTCAATCCTTTATAAATAAAGATAATTTATTTAATTAATGATTTAAATACGATCATCGAATCCTTTGCCTTGCATTTTTTAAAGAAAATATCACATTTTATATTTATTTTATTTTATCCAGTCACGTGCTAAAAGTTGCCTTTCTTAACTTTTAATTTGCGATGATAGTTTTTTTTTTAAATTTGAACTCTGTCAAAATTATGGCAACACGATGATAAAACCTAATTTTTTCCCTTTGACATACTCTTGCAGATTTTATAGAAACCTTAGCTTTGCATCTATTTTTTTAGAAGCTATCACATTTTATAATGAAAAAAAAAATATTGAATTAATGATACAGATATTTCAAACGATAATAGAAATATCCCATTAAATCGGGATTCCAATGCATATCCTGTCTAAATTCGATCAGGTTTTCGGTAAAGAAGATTTATTGAATTAATTATTTAGATATTGCAAACGATCATAGAATCCTTTGCTTTGCATTTATTTTTTTAGAAAATATCACTTTTTATATTTATGTTATTTTATTCAGTCCCGTGCTGAAAGTTGTATTTCTTTAGATTTGATTTGCGATGATAGTTTTTTTTTCATTCGAACTTCCGGCATTCTTTTATTTTATCCAGTCACGTGATAAAAACATGGTTAAAATATTTCTTTAAAAATTCGTTAATAATAGAAGCTTACATTATAAATTAAAAAAACTGATACCGTTAGAAAGCTAATTTTTTAATCTTAAAATTGATGTAAAAATCATGTTTGTGCAATGATATTTTCGGAAGTTATAGAGGAAAAACGTCGAAATTTCGCTTAAATTTTAATTAATTCAAATTCTAATTAAAAATTCGAAAAAAGGGCTCCGAGGTGCACATTCCCGACCTCCAAGGTATACATGTACCAAATTTGGTAGCTGTAGATCCAACGGTCAGGCCTGTAGAGCGCCAACACACACACACACACACACGCACATGCACACACACACACGCGCACACACACACACACATTGAGCTTTATTATAAGTATAGATTAAAAAAGTTAAATGAATATGTTCTGTACATATTCCAATGTAAATGTTCTGTCGACATCTACATTGTTGAAAAATGTAAATGTGGAAATCTTCAATTGAATTTCTGGGATTCAAATTATCAGGCGAAGGAATTGAGCCTTTATCTGATCATGTAAAATGTATCCTAGAATTCCTCCAACCCACAACCTTGACTCAACTGCGCCGTTATTTAGGACTTTTCAATCTTTATCATCGCTGCATTCCTAAAGCTGCAGATATTCTGGAACCCTTTGTTAAATTTCTTGAAGAGCACAAAAACAAAAAAGAAGCATCCACGTTCCAAAGTTCTTAGTTCTACTGAGCAATTACAATGGAACGATGCAGCCACAATTTTTTTCAATGCTTCTAAAGAAGCAATTGCTAAAACAGCGCTATTAAGGCATCCCATACCTGGTGCTCATTTAAGCTTGTGGGTAGATGCTTCAAACGCAGCTGTTGGCGGTTCCTTAATTCAGTTATCGAATAATCAGTGGGAACCAATAGTATTTTACTCTTCAAAATTAAGTAAATCTCAGAAGAATTGGTCTACTTATGATCGTGAACTATTTGCTACTAGCCGCCTTTGGCGACCAGCTGGTTCGCCATGAGTAATGCGCTCTAAAATTTCCAATTAAATCATATATTTTTTAGCCAAAATTTAAGAAATAGTTTAAGTTAAAAGATTCAGTTATTAGTAGTCAAAGAGTCGGTAACTTTATTCGGAAAATCTTTTTGAGTTTAATGCTCTAATAATTTATCGATTATGCTTCCAAAATATTAAATATGTTTTTTTAAAGAAAGCGAAAAAGGGAAAAAATTATTGAATTAATGATACAGATATTGCAAACGATTATAGAAATATGCCATTAAGTCGGGATTTCAATGCATATCCTGTCTAAATTCAATCAGGTTTACTGTAAATAAAGATAATTTATGGAGTTAATGATATAAATATTGCAAACGATTTCTTAGAATCCTTTGCCTTTCATTTATTTTTATAGAAGATATCACATTTTATATTTATGTTATTTTATCCAGTCACGTGCTGAAAGCTGTATTTCTTTAGATTTGATTTGCGATAATAGTTGTTGTTTTTTTATTTGAACTTCCGGTATTGTTTTATTTTATTTTATTCAGTCACGTGCTAAAAAAACATGGTTAAAATATTTCTTTAAAAATTCATTAAAAATAGAAGCTTGAGTTATACATTAAAAACCCTGATACCATTAGACAGCTAATTTTTTAATCTTTAAATTGATGTTAAAATCATGTTTGTCCGATAATATTTTCGGAAGTTATAGCGGAAAAACGTCGAAATTTTTCTTAAATTTTAATTAATTCAAATTCTAATTAAAAATTCAAAAAAAGGGCTCCGAGGTGCACATTCCCGACCTCCAAGGTATACATGTACCAAATTTGGTAGCTGTAGGTCCAACGGTCTGGCCTGTAGAGCGCCAACACACACACACACACACGCACACACACACACACATTGAGCTTTATTATAAGTATAGATTTACTCCTCTGTCAAAAAATTCAGACATATGCTTGAGAGTAGAGCCTTTGTCATTTACACTGACGAAAGACCCTTAACACATGCCTTGCATCAAAATACTGAAAATGTAGTCCTCGTCAATTACGTTATTTGGATTTCATATTCCAATTTTCAACTGATATCGGATACACTAAAGGTTCTGAAAATACTGTTACAGATGCCCTATCACGAATTGAGATATATGAAATATCCCCTACAGTAATTGATTTTAAGGAATTCGCTTCTGCTCACTCAACTGATGAAGAACTATAACTTTTAAAATCCAATAATTTATCTTTGAAAATTGATGAACAATATTTCCCTCTTGGGGATGTTCATCTGTACTGTGACGTATCTCTAAAGCAATCCCAACCCTTTGTTCCTAAAAACATGCGGCAACTAATTTTTAAAACACTCCATTTTTTTCTCTTACCCAGGAATTGCAGCCTCCATTGAATTAACAGCTAAGCGATTCTTATGGCCGGGTATGAGAAAAGATATAAAATCTATGGTTCGCAGCTGTATTAAATGCCAACGAGCTAAGGTGGAGAGGCATACAAAATCTCCCATTGTCACATTTGTCCACCCAGATGCCCGTTTTCCCCACATACATATTGATTTTATCGGTCCTCTCCCTTCTTTGCAAGGCAACCAATTCTGCATGACCATCATTGATAGATTCATTAGATGGCCTGAAGTGATCCCAACGCCTGATATTACTGCAGAAACAATTGCTCGTGCCTTGGTGCATGGCTAGATTTCCAGATTTGGATGTCCAGTCACAATCACAACTGACCAAGGTACAAATTTCCAGTCTAATCTTTTCCGTGAGCTTACACGTATGTTAGGCTGCAACAGAATTCTCAGCGCTTCCTATCGTCTTCAGGAGAATGAGATAACTAAAAAACTTCATAGTTCGAATAGAAAGTTCTCTTAAAGCACATAACAACAGAAAATGGACCAAAATACTTCCAATTGTAGTTTTAGGTATGCTCTCAGCTTTTAAGGAAGATATTAAAGCTACTTGTGCACAACTTGTTTATGGCACTACCTTACGCTTACCTTCCGATCTTGTAAGAAGCGGTTCTGTCAATCAAATTATTAATCCCACTTATGTAACTAATTTAATAAACACAATGATGTCATTGAATCTTGTTTTCACTGCTCTTCATGGCATCCCAAATGTTTATATTAATCCCTCATTCAAAAATAGCTCACATATATATTGTTACGAACCTGTGGTTTTGCTTTCCCAAGCTAATGCTGTCATCGTATGGAAGACAGATTGGCAGTAATGTGTATTGAATAGTAAATGGGTGTGACGTCAGAGGTCCTAAGGCTTGGCAACCATTTGGCGACTTGGCGACAAAATGGAAAGTACCTGAAACATCGAGAATTTTCCCGATCCATCCCAGATTCAGCTAGAACGAAGCTGATTGGTCCAGAAGATGTTAGCCCCGCCAACCACTGGTATATATATAAAGTACTGGTAAATACTGGTATATATATATATAAGGCATACTGGTATATATATATAAGGCAGGAGGCTGCGGTGTAAGTCAGTGTGAATAGAGTCAGTCAAGCCGAAGCGGAGCAGCGGAGAAATAAGAAAGAGGACCTGAAGAAGAATCAAGTGGAGTTAAGCACGAAGTGCCGCAGTGGAGAGAAGCCAAAGCTGAACGATCTACCGTTCAACGAAGGAAACAAGTAGTGTGGCGGAATTTATTGAGAAGACCTAGATAAAGAGGTCTTGAACTGAGGAGTCCTGAACGGAGGACTGTTGTGTGGCCTATTCTGACGAAGCCTGTGTCGTAGCTCGTTGTGTCGTCGTCGGGAACGGAGCTGTCCCGAACTGCGAAGTAGTGAGTCGACAGCAAAGGCAAGAAAAGATAGAGGAATAGTTTCAGCCTGTTCTGGAGAGACCCAGGTGATGTAAAGTGAATCCCTTAAATATTCCCTCTCCGGCTGAATCCTTTCTGGCCGCTCTTTGAGCTGTGGACATTGTCACTACGGAATTTCTGCCTGTGGACTACTATTTGTAGAGTGCTGTCCTGTATGTTCGTCTCGGTAGTTTATAGTTATCGTCTGTACATAGTTGTTGTAAATATTTGTCGTCTGTGTGCTGTCCTGACTTCGTCCTGTAAATAAACGTCTGTGTTGTGTCCGTCAACTAAAGGACTGATCATTCTGTGTGTCATCATCTCACACCATACACAACCACTATATACAAGGTAAAAAAGCGAACCCGACGGATTTTAGGATATAGGAAATCTGTAACAATATTTTTAAGATCAGATAAAGATAATCCTCCGCTGACACTACCTTATACAGGACCTTTTTTGGTTCTTAATAGAAACGATAAAAATTTCACTGTCGAGTTGAATGGTAAGCATATTAGTGTCAATTGACCGTGTAAAACCTGCTTATCTACTCGTAGACGATACGGTTCAACCAGACCTTTCTCAATCTCAACCAATCCTTGAGAAGTCTTCTACTCTACCTAAACCTACTAAACCGTCCACTCTTACTAGACATGGCAGTAAGGTCACATTTCTCAAGCATCTAGTTACGGACTATATTGTATAAATTCAACCTGTATTCTAGTATTATTTTATAACTAAATTGAATTTTGAATATTTTATTAATATTCTAGCATATATTGTTATTCTTGATACATTTGTATATACATATATTATTTTCATTCATTTTGGATATCATACATTATGTATAAATGTATACCTGTCAATCTCTCATTGTATGTAATTTTTTTTCACTCATTATGCATTATAGCCTTGGCATTATGCATTGTATCCAACTTTGTAAATATTGTATATATGTTATCGTGACTTTGTCACAGGTGGCATATTCTGTAGTGATCGTTTCTTTCTGAGAAAGCGCGCCTACGCATGATGTATGCTTCATCGTTAATCATTTAAATGACCTTGAGCGCCACATAACTCGGTATTCCCATTTCACAGAGAGCGCGGAGGAATATATAGAGTGAACTTGCTGGCGGCAAGTGTGAGATGTTGTTCATGAGAAATAAAATATATTTTTGATATAAGGTGAGAGTGATTGCCTCCATCACGTTTACATGGAGTCAGGCAATGAAAATTAAAATCATGGATTAATTAATCCTCTTCAATATTCTGAATGACGGTCAACATCGTGTAGACAGCGTAAAAATAAGGTTGGATATTTTGCGCTAATAGGGCGAGATTCTATTACCAGTAAATGCAAAATTTAACAACTAATTATTGTATGCAAAAGAAAAAAATATATATTTTAAAATTCTTAGACCCCAGATTCTAAAATGCTGAAACAGTTCCCATCAATTGTTTTCTTTTAAACCTGGGAAACCTACTTAAACTTGGTTTCTCAAAACAAGATAACAAAAATTATTATGTCACAAAGATTTGATGCCCAGAAGTCTCATCTATGAAAGAAGTTCGTTAATGATGTCATTTTCGGTCTCTGGTAAGAGGACACCAGAAAAAAAAGGATGCATCTAATAACACATCTGGGAGATTAGCGGTTTCATGGTATGCATATTAAAGATAAAATGATTTAGCCTTATCCATAATCATGTATTTATTGGACATCGACTTGAATTTAAGTTCAAGTCAAGGTCCTCAGATGAGTTACTCATTCAGCTCTCTCCACTTCTAGTTATCAAGTTAACGTACAGATATACAGACAGATACTCTTGATTCACTCAAACCAAAACTTAATAAAATCTACAAATGTGATGTTAAGACTGCAGTCCAAACTCAATCCATGTTGTTGGATACATTTCTAAATTATTCGTACATCGACAAATAGAAAGACGTAATTCCAAAAATGTGTTTTTAGGTATGGGAACATCTAAAATGTGGTCGTATTTTCTCTTTAAATACTTCGTATGGAAAAAAGTACTATTCTTACTTTCAATCACCAGAGAGAAAGACAAGGTTAAAAAAATATCTACGCCCCTCCCCTCCATGTATATTGTAATAGCTGCTTATTTTGAAAGAAAAAAATTCACACAACTGTTATTTCACATCGTTTCAAATGTTTTTTTATTTGCGAGTATTTGTGCATATTAACATAATTCGTGGCCCCCGTCCTGGTACAGGGGTAGAGTGTCTTCCCCGTGATGTGGGTGTCCCGGGTTCGAGTCCGCGTTCTGGCATGGTTGTTACTCTGTGTTCTGTCCGTGAGGCGTGTGAATGTGCCCCCATGTAAACAGGGGTTGTGCAAGCGAATGTGTGTGTCTATATCATTTGAGCTACAAGCCAGACTTCTGCCCTCTGGGTGCTCAGGGGTCTTTACCCTCAGAAGCTACTGCACTCCCTTTCCGTGGGAACACGGACGCGACATCATCATCAACATAATTCGTATTCTGAAAATATGCTAGTTTTCTTTATATTTTGTTCCGAAGAAACTAACTACAATTGTTCTGCAAAAATATAAGAAATATAAAAAAGAGATATAAAGAGAGAGATAGCAGAAAGCCTTGCAAGTATATGCAGATGAAATGTATCAGCTGATATTGATACTAAATGTTAGAAATTAAAGCGCAGTGTTAGTAAGAGCAAATGCATACCGATTAAAAATATAGTTTCTTTAAACTATTGAAGCATTTTCTTCCTTTAATGAATTAGGTAAGTCATTGCCATTAATGGATCACGCTGGTAAACATACTATACGAAAATAGATGTCATCATACTGGTAACATTACGAAAAATTAGGTTGTACTGCCAAATAATTAAAACGCTTTACATGGAACGATGGCTTAAGTTTGAAGTTAAGATGTGTGTATGAGCGAGTATTTTGTAAAATAAATTAAATTTTAAACATTTAAACACAGAAAAAACAAAAGGACTGGAATCAATAAAATACTCGATTAAACATCTTTAATTTTGCTTAAAAAAATAATTTACAATCATGCATGTAATGCCGTATGATAAATTTTTAACTTCATTTTCATACTGTTAAAAACGATTTTATCTTTGTTACAATAGCGATAGTAATTTTATCAAGCATGTACTTTTAGCAAACATTACTACTTAAAAAAATTATTAGGAAAATAAATGTGTTTTTAAATCAAACTTTTTTTCAATTAATGGTTTAAACAAAGTTTTAAATTATAAGTTACTCGTCTTTTTATTCAATATTTATTTCCCTAACTCTTTAATTCTTAAACGAAAAATAAAATATAAACGTGTTTCTTAATTCAAAATTATTTAAATAAAATTACTAATTTGCATATAATTTTAATTAATGTGTTATTCCTTTTTTCAAAAAAATAGACGTTCATTCACTTAACTCTTAATACTTGAATTAAAGTTTAATTTTTAAACAACAATAATTATATGCGTGACTTAAAGGATGATAATTATTAATTATAATTTCTAGCATCACAAAAAATTATTCATTATTTGCTTAAATTTTGCATTCACTAATTTTCAGTAACATACAAAAATAAGATGGGTAATTATCATATAAACATTGGAAACAAAATATATTTTGACTGATTGAAAAAACTGATAAATCTAGTTCTTTGTTGATTGTTCTAGTTCCTTTGAGATCTTTAGAGAACAAACTTCATTTACATTAAAAAATATTTGTCTTTCATCAGAAATTTGGGCAATGCACTAAACATACCATATCATCTTATTCAAAATTTTGAAACATCTGTCTACGTAATCAGGAACATAACACCTGCTTTCTGCAATTCTTTTTCAGTATTAATACCAGGAAGGTTTGTTTGCATATTAAAAAATATATCAGCTGTTCTCTTTCATTTCCGGTATAAATATGGTTTAGTTCAGTTAGAACATGTAATGTGTCATCATTAAAAATCCTAAAATTTAAAGATTTTAGCTTTTTTAAGATGATAAAGGTAATTTAAATTCTTAACAGCCTTAAGTTTACATTTACAATAACTTTTCTTTTAACAAATTAAATAGTATTTAACACATGAAGAGAATAAATATTTATCTTTACATAAAAAATGAAAACATATTAATTGAAACTGTTTTTAAATTGTTGATTAATTTGAAAAAAATTAAGAGGAAAAGAAAAAAAAAAATTATGCACCGAGGATGGAACTTTGACCTTCCGCTTATGATGTGTGTATGCCTTGATACCAACACCATTGAGATGCTAAATGTGGAGACAAATTTCTAGCATATAAACTAAGCAAAAAGTTTGAAGGCTATTTTCTCGAAATCTACTGGTTGTTTTTTGCAGAATAGGATACATAATAGTTTCTTCGGGAGTAATTTTGGCGTTTCCATTTGCTCAGTTGGTTTACAGTACATGAAAAATGTCGTGCTTTTTGAAGAAAAAAAAATGCAACTCTGTTGAAATTAGACCGTCTTTCTGTTATTAATTTCATTATATGCATTTTTTTGCCATTAATGATTTGATTAATGTATAAATGAGCAGAGAATTACATATGTTTTTACAATAGTTAGGCAATTACGTTGATATAAATACTCATACTCAAATTCGGAAACTTCAATAATGTACCAATACAAAAAGAAATTGATTCAAGTATAAAGTTTTAAGGCGCTTGTGTTCTTAAGTTTACGCATACTTGGGATATATTAGAGACAGTTATTCGAACTTGCAGTTCTTCGAAGTAAAACTTGAAGTTATTCAAGGACTATTTAGTAGTGCGCCATGATTTTGAATACTGCTCTGATGATAGGAATACACGTAATTTTGATCGAAATTCTACTCCACATCAAGGCGAGGTTGTTTGAGCTATTTTCTATTGGCTCCCTTTCCCGCGAATCCTTCTTGGCTCTGAGAATAGAGCCGATCACAATGAGAAAAGAAATGCCCAACACTAAAAGACTTGGAATTACTGACTGCCAGTGGTGGATTTCCGCACAGGCTGTGAAGTTGGTTGCCTCTTGTCTCGAGGTACATAGGAACCTCAAATTCTACATGAATGTGTACCATAGTGCTAAGCCCAAGGTAAATTTAATTGTTCAAGTCTCCTCTTCGGTATGATTCACGCAATTTTCACATTTTACCAGTTCTTTAAAGAAAAAGTGATCATTCACCAATAAAAGTGTTAAGTAAAATTCTTACGGAATCAAAACACTGAGTCTGCAAATTCTTTTCTTAAACTTTATAAGTTCAGAATATTTTCTCATCATCTCTCTTTCCTATTCGCACACTGTAGCATGTTTACCAGGGTTTGGATAAATAATCAGGATATTCGTTATGATTTCCTTGAAATCATAACGAATGAAAATCGCCAAAGAACTCAATGACTGTTGCTTTAAATTATATGTGTATAATATACAAGATTCATTGGTCTAGAAACAATAAAAAAAGTTACTTAGTATATAAAATTGGCCGATTAAAAGCATAATTTCTGTACAATAAAAAATAAAAGCTATAAATGCATTAGGAATTGCTTTACAATACATAATAATATCACAAAATATATTTTAAGATTAAATTAAAACTGAAATAAGTTTAACTTGTTACATTTTTATCAATAAAGAGTTTACCGTGGTGGGGCCTCAAAATATATAAAAAGCCCGCCACTGCTGACTGCTATTTAAAAAACGATCCAATCTGCTTTTTTTTTTTATATTCCCATTACTTGCTAAGTATATCTTATAACTGCTGTTCCCTTTTCTCATTTTTGTCCTCTAATAATTCTCACTACTCCTCTATATTAATTTTATTATAGAAAAGTTACTATATCAAGATGTTGCTGAAGTATACTCTTAAGAATGATTTACCTGAGGCTAAATGTTGAGCTAAAAAGTTGTTTCTCTACCGAAGTCCCTTTGTTGTCTCATGAAAGTAGTTGTGGACAAATACAAATAATGTTGTTGAGACAGACACATATAATTGCCTCATCATAGCCACATGATCTTCTGGTGGTAGGCTTGGCTTTTCATGAATATAATAATAATAGTAGACCTTAAGGGCAGCATATAGTAGACCTTAAGGGCAGGATATCATAGGTTCTCTCAAAAATAGTCCTCATTTGGTAACGTTTAATATACAATGGCATATCCAACGTGTAACAGGCTGACATGCATGGCTGCCATATGGAAAACAAAGACTCGAATAAGCGATCCTCCATTTCCCAAGTCAAGCTATCTAAATTCACTTATTCATTTTCATTTGCAAAAAATAAGGATATATAAATATTGTCGATTTTATAAAAACCCTTGAAGTTTGCAATAAGCTGTTGCACAAATTTTTCGAAAATGCAATTTAAAAACAATATTGTATGTAATGAAAACCAAAGTGATGGTTGTTTAAAACGATAATTTCGTAATAAAATCATTTAATATTTCAGAATGCAGGCTCAGACAGAGTTCACTACCAGAAAAATGGAGTAATGTACATCGATAAATGAAATTTCATTTTTAGGTTTATTCTTTCTCAAGATAGGATTCTTTTTTCCTTTTCTCAGTTTGACAAAATTTCAGTATCATCATATATGTGAATCTCTGTCATCATTGTTGTCTAGAGAAGTTTTTAAATGAAAAGGCGTTTGTAGCACAACGCTTTTACTGAGTTCTAATAAACATTTTAATAATTTACGCAATCCCAAAATGAGCAGTTGTACAAAATTTCAAAACTTTAGCACATTAGTAGATTAGTGAGACATCAATTATAAACTCCATATTTAGATATTTGACTTCTTTAATGGCATTATTTAGATATTTGACTTTTTAAATTTATATTTACTTTTCATTGCTATCTGACTTAGATGAACATTTTTGAAAGTGATAGCAATTTAAAAACATAGCCAAATAATGAAAAAATTTTAATTCCTGTTTTTCTTTTTGAATGCTTCCTGATCTAAAGTAATCTCTACAATATACTAAGGCATTTCAGTAAATAAAAGATTCTGAGATTTGCTGACAATAATCTTATGCAAGTATGCTGTTTCACTCATATTTTCAAGAAGTGACAACGATATAGAAGTGTAGAACAGCTCATTAGATAACTATAGAGAGGGATATAGTTATAGTTAAGATAATTCAAGTTAAGAAATGGATAAAAAAGGAAATTTGAATAAAAAAATATAAAATTTTAACCATACAGATTTTTTTATTAGCAAATTCACAAAAGTTATTTATTATCATTTTCTGAATCTATTAATATACTTTTCATGATTCAGATGATCTATCAATGTATTTCTACACCTTCTCTAAGCATCGATGTCACCTTTTAGCGTAAGGACGCCAGTTTCTTTGCCATTCGATGCACACAATCATTCGAATATTCTCCGAGCATGCTTTGAAAAAAAGCTGTTGCACATCACGAATTTCAGCATTCAATGCAAATTACCTACGAGAGGAGGTTTCAAAAGAAGAAAAGTTTCTATGTTTATACTCACAACTTTGGGAAACTGCATAACAGTCATATAAATATATTTAAATATATTTTCATATAAATATATTTAAATAAAACGAATAAAAATATTTCAGAAAAAATGAAGGAAAAACTTAATATAGAATCCCCAAAAATTAATATAATCCATAAATCAGTGAACGTTATTTCCCAGGATACTGAGAATGGACAATATAAAAATTTTATTTATATTTAATAATATTTATGGATTATATTAATTTTTGGGGATTCTATATTAAGTTTTTCCTTCATTTTTTCTGAAATATTTTTATTCGTTTTATTTAAATATATTTATTCATCATAATCTGCAATATAAGAATAAAGTATTGATCAATAATTATAATACTTTTTTTATAAGAATTTATCAGAACAAACCTAGAGAAGAAATGAAATGAAAACAAATCTAACAAAGAGAAGGGAACTGTAAAATAAAAGAGCTAGTTTGCAATGTAGAATAATATATAATGCAACTTGAGTCATAAAAAAACTTACAAGTGAAGTGCTATCAATAATGTATCCCGCAACAACACTATATACAGGAAAGAATACAGACAAACAATTTAGGGGTAATCATGCTCAAGAATTTAGTTTCGAATTTGTACTTTTTCTGAAAGGATTTGGTGCGCCATAAAAATTTATCAAAGTAGGCGGAGAATAAGGCATTTAAGATTAGACAATGCCATATTATACGCCGTATGACATTTAACATATTATTAAAAGATGAATAGTATAATAAAAGTAAAAAATTATAGAAAAAAGCTGTTACCATAATGAAGAAAGAAGAATTTTCTGGTCAATAATATGTGTAAAATTGTAAAATTTTAAACCAGCCAAAGACCTTCGTCATTGTAGACCGATATTTCCAGATATGCATCCTATCAGAAAAGCATTGAATTTTTACTGAAAACGAAGAATACAGAAAATGAATATAACATTTAGAAAGAGGACAAATAGGAAATTATTTTCTTATCAAGATCATAAAGTGGGAGAAAGAACATTACGTAAGATCGATCAAAATGAAATAGGGAAAAGACAGATGGAAAGAGAGAAAATAGAACAGAGAAGAATTGGATAAAATAGTTCAATATTTTATCAATAGATGGCAGCACTATTTGCATCTGGATTTGATAATTTTCGAAGAATGATTTGTTTAGTTAACTTGTAACGATACGATTTATGCCACCAAAAAATCAAACTGAAAATAATAATAATAATAATTTATACTTCATGATCTTTTAAATAGAAAATTATAAAACAAATTTTAAAAAGTAGTAATTAATTAAAATATAAAAAAAAACGTCTATTTTTTGATGCAGTAATAAAAGAGCGATTTATATATATATCTTGAATCTTTAAACAAAAGTATTACTCCAATGCTGGTTACTGGTGATTGGTTTCACCAGTAATATTTTTTTTCTTAGAGTATCCATTTCTCATAATTCTCATTACTGATAATATAAGGTATGAATTTTTCTTTTGATTTTCAAAAAAACTCAAAATCTCACAATCTTTAAATTGCTTCCTTAACTATAAATTCGTTTCTGACTTTGTGAAAACAATTTATAAGTAAACGGATCGTAAATGTATTTAAATGAAAGAATTATAAAATATTTAATAAAAAGTTATTGCAATCCCTAAAGGCAATTAATTCACTTAACGTCAAACACACAGGAGAAACATAATTTCTCATAACATTTGCCATACAATATCGCATTGTAACACAATTTGCTGAAATGTTTCATTCATTTTACTTGCTCAGATATGAAGTATACAAACAGGATTGTAATCATCAAAAAATTTATCTCGGGATTTTGAAGATTCTCCACATTTTAAATTTTCTTGCATCAGAAGAAAAAACATTTTTGGAATCATGTTTGTCTACTTGTAAAGGTGGTAACTCAAAAACACGTTAAGATAGAACAATAAATTACACTAAATTTGTACATTTCTTCCAAAATTTGAGAGAAATCCGTCGAATGGGAAGTCGATTTGTCCTATCGTATGTACATGAACACGATAATTCAAAAACGCAAAGCGATACATGGATGAAATTCGGTATTAATTTATTATTAGAATTACATATACGCTTTAAATTTTGGACGAAATTTTTCAAAGATTAAAATCTGTTATTCATCATGTGTTATCTGTTTATTCGTGTAACACAAAATATTTAACTTTAAAAAATAAAATTTGATATACGTAGTTTTATAGCCAAAATTAAATATCAGTGTTCACATTTGGATATAATCGGTAGAAAGGAAAGCATCCAAAGAACATATTCAGTTTTTTTTTGTTTGTTTTTTAATTATATTACGAAGAGTTCCATTCTGCCTCAAAGGCTGCATACTGGGGAGAACACTCACGCTTACGGACTTATGTAACTTTTGAGGCTTTGCCACCTCTCAACACTACTCTACATCCGTTATATGTTTACAGAATGCAGAGAAAGATAGAAAGAGAACGGGAGAACTGATTCTAAGTTCTCTCAATATATGAAAAGGTCGAAGGGAGAACACTTCCGTTGGTATCTATTCCAAACATAACTGACGCGTTGGACTTGATATTCTTCAAATAAGCATGATTTTATGACATTTGATTCAACGGCAAACTATTTATTTTGAAATTGTACTTTGTACTTGTCCATTTAAATTATGAACAACATTTAAAAATAAATCCTTAGACTTTATATTGATTCTATATTACTTTAGGTTGCATTTTTATAACAAACCTAATTTAATGGACATTTCTTGAAACAACAAATGAATAATAATTCATTGTTATTAAAAAGAAAGAAAATGCATTTATTAGTCAATTTTTTTTTGTTGTTAATCCTAATTGTATTTTTTGTTTGTTTCAGGCATTTTTTTTCTCTTTCTGACAGCCTGTGACAACAGATTATGATATAATCTGTTTTTTTCTTTGTGTAGTAGTTATTCACTTTAGTTAAACAGTACCTCAATAAAGTGCAATATAACTTGAAAAATTAATCTAGCGAATCGTATTTTTAAAAAAAATGGACAAAAAATGTGCATAACTATTGGGAAAAAGTATTATTTATACTTTATAACGAGTATTTAACTTTCAATGTACGGATGAATAAAACATTTCCGATTTATGAACTAACCTGAATATATATCTAATAATTATTGGCACAATTAAAATTTAATAGTTTGAAATTGTTGATGTGAATATATTTAATAAACAACTCTCTTATTCTATAATTTTTTAGAATACAAACTTGTCAGTTATCTTCCTTATTATTTTCAGGATAAAAATTATGTTATATTTTAAGAAATTATTTTTTTATAATGACAACAACACAAAAAATTTGCTCCATACAGTGTGATGAACTATATAAATTAAAGAAAGCAAAATTATATTTTACCCAAAGCGCTTTGATAGATTTACTGAAGGTTATCAGAAATACTAAAATTTACTTCACCAGAAATTCTGTTCAAAAAGTTTTACAGAATTTATTATATTTTACCTTAAATTTAGATGAGTTTAGAAATCATAATAATGCTACAAATGATAAGGAAATAAATTTATTTAAATAAAATCTACTGATTCAGAAATATAAAGGATATTTAATACAGATTCTATTTTGTATAAAAAATATTATAGTTCATCTGTAAGGCAAATTTCTCAATTTAAACAAAAAATAACACTTCAAATTATACTTCTCTCTATTTGTCATAATTTTTTATATGTATGCGGATTTTTTTAACATATAAGTAGCCTTCCTTTTCTGTTTGACTTTCTTTAAAATACATTATTTACATTTTATTTTTCTTTCGTTTTACAAAGATTATTGCAAAATATTCTGTCAGAATAAATGTTACGTTAGAAACAGAAAGCTAAAAACAAGATCAAATTCTAGGAACATTCGGTTTAGTTCTAAAAATAATTGTTTGGTAAATGACCGAGACTGGCAGACAGCGAGAGACGTGTGTTGTACAAACATTTACGAAAAAATCGATTAGGAGGTCACTCTTGGTCATTTTGGTCAATGATTACATTTCGGGGGAAACAGCCTTTTTCCCTCTCAGTAATAATGCTAATACCATGTATAGGGTAGGGACGCGACAAAGCTTAGTATGGCATGCAGGAAGGTCAAACAACCCTACAATGAGTCAAAACATCATGTTCTTTCACGTGAGATAGAAAACTGAAACGATAGCTGTCGTCCTCGTTTACATATGCTAATAGAACATACCATGACATAAATTGAAAATGTCTTATTTACCCAGTGGGATATGGGAGTGTTTTGAAAGCTAGAGAGTGTCAATCCGTTTATAAATATTGATTAAATCAGCGATATTATAATTTGTAAAAATGATTTAGTTTACTTCAATGTACATAAATATTTACCGAATTCTATGTTTTATAAATAAATATTCTAAAAATAAAAATATAATCTAGAGAAGCATATCCTTAAATATTCAGCATGCTCATGAATATTCATTAGGAATAATAAAATTACGATTAGTGATTCTAAGATGTCAAGGCAATTTATGATTAGTTTATGAAACTATTCCTGTTCTTAGTTTAGTTGGAATTTAATTTCTAAACAGTTGTCGTTTTGAAGCAACACGGGAACTATTTTAGTAGACACCGCGTAGTTTTAAAACTTGGTCAGATGGCGAGCTGTTGAACTATTACCATATTATCCAAGCTCCTACACTAACTGCATCTGTTGTAAAAAAACATGATCACAATGTATTAGGTTGTTCGGAAAGTAATTTCGTTTTTTCCCGACAGAGGATTTAATTGTATTTTTCGTACCCAATTTCATACTTAAACCGCAAAATCATTTTATGTTTTAAGAGCTGATATAGCAAGGCTTGAGTGTGAAAAAGTGCAGCTGATTCTTCGCAGTAGTTTTTGGATGGTGCCCTTTTAAATATGGAGAGCAATAAACAGCATTTTCGACATTTTTTTCTTTTTTGCTATGTAAAAGGTAAAAATGCTGTCAAGCCAGAAATAAATTAGCCAATATGTGTGGAGAAGATGTGTTAACAGTACATCAGTACCAGAACTGATTTGCAAAATTTTTCCTTCAAATGAGGAGGCCAAAAACCACCTCGATCAGTTTTTTTTACAGCAAAGACCAAAACTTTTATGAGCGTGTAATCATGTTACTACCAAAAATATGGCAAAAGGTATTAGACCAGAATGGCAATTTTATAATTTAATAAATAATTTATTCATTAAACGAAAATTTCTTTTCATTTTGACAAAAAAAAACAAAACGAAATGACTTTCCGAACAACCCAGTATTTAACGGAATCAAACATGATAACAGGGAATATTTTGGTGGAATAGGGTTTCGAACAAGAAACTTAGCTAAATGGCGACTGAGGCCTGTAAACATCTAAACATGTCGAAAACAATTCTGTTTTTAATGCAGCATTTCCTGAAGTATCGATTATATTGGTACAGTAAAAATTGGAAACTTTAAGTCATAAACTGATATCTCTTTTTCCATATTCTATACCAGACAGCTTAAAAAATAAATATTAATCGGTTGAAGTTGATAAGTATTTAAACTATTATTTTTTTTTCAGTAATTTGAACTGCTTCAGAACTATCTTTTATTTCTCCCAGAAATAAAGGATAGTATATACAAAAGTTTTTTGTTATAGTATTCAAAACCGAATTGAAATTTTATTTTAAATGACAAAAAATTTAAAAAAAAATTGAGTTGCATAATTCTTAGCAAAAGTTTCATAGTCATCATATTAAAAGTTATGGATAATGCATATTTTAACACATTTTTATTTAAATTGTTTTTTCTTATACGCAAAAATGTAAGTTTGTAATTCTCTTTTTTTATTTTCTGACAGGCTAAAGTTTTCAAATTTGGTTCACCTGTGTTTTCCCTATTAGGTATAATATTATAATATTCTCATGATTTGTCAAGTAATTGATTAATTTAATCCAATTGTTATTTCGTTATTGAAACTCTTTCTCGTAATCAATTTGAAAAAATAAATTGATTCCAGTATCCCACAAAAATTATAACAATGAATTATAAATTAAAGACAATTAAGTAGCAATTAAAATTTTAAAAATTGCTTATTAATACATTAATAAAAGTGTTATTTTAGAAATTATTTTTGTTAAATTTGTTTTTATACAGAAGTGCATTAGTACTTATAATTTAGAGCATGTTTTACGTCATTAATTTTTTATCACAATTTTTAGCACCGTCATTTTCCATTCTTTTAATATTATGATAAGATGATTTTGATTACAGCGATAACGTATCTGCTGTACAAAACAATGGCATGTCTGAAAACAATTTCTTCGCACCTACTCCAATCGAGAATAACGTGCAAAATTTTCATTTAAAATAAAACATTTACACAACATTACGAAACTCTCATTGAAAAAAATATTTGTGTTTATCTGTGTAACCTTTATTTTATCCGAGTAGCAAATATAGATAGTTTAGAAAGTTCTTTACAGCAGCTATCTAATTTTGATATATATGTAATTGCATTTTTGTGAACACAAGAGTACTTAATATGAAAAGGATTAAAAAACAATAAATATATTGTTATTAGTACTTAACAGCTTGGAATTTTATTATTCAGATACATGCGGGAGTTTTAAGATCAAATTGCATTAACATCGCGCCTCAGATAAATAACAAAAAATGGACACTTTGAAATCAGTTATTACTTTTTGCATAGTTATTATTAATTAAATTCTGTTATTATCTTTTGCATAGTTATCATAATTTTATTACCGCCCTATTAGCTGTAGAACTTATTTTTTAAAGGAAAACCTTTGACGTGAATATAAAATAATTAGAGTAAAAACATATATGTTAACACAGGTAAAAACATTTACTCACATGAGGCACTAAAAATAAAGTTATTATAATATGCATGCAATATGTATTGCAAATATTAATAAATTGGCCGGTGTAGGATGTATAATAACGTTTTGGTACTGTATACATTAATATTGAATCGAGAAAGTTATTTTTTTTATGTGTCTAACTTTCAAGAAAATGCAGAACAACGTCAATCAATACCAGAAGCTTTTTCATTCAAACAATCAAAAATTTATATATTCTTCCTGGGGCGTTTTAATGGTTATCTGAAAAAGTGATATAGTGTCACACATTTCTCTAAATTGCCTCAAGCTTTATTTAGGGCAAATATTTTATTTCTATTTCTGAAAAATTGATTAGAGGAAGTCTTGGGGCTCCAAGCTCATTTTTTAATTCAATTTTTTTCTTTATGAAATGAAATGGTAGTATTAAGGCAAAAAATTTTAATTTTCAATTACTTAGTTCGAAAAAATAAAGAAAATAAATGTTATGGATTTTATTGTGGAAGGAGGATGTCTCAGGTATTTTTAAAATTTATTTTCTTCAACAGTTAATAACTGTTTTATTATTAGTAGTATTCTTAAAAAGCACTGCAAAATAAAATTAAAAAAATTTTAATAGAAAGAGGATTATACTTAAACATTGTTACTAATGTTAAAAGACAACTCATAATAACAAAGTTTTTGTAAGGAAAAAAATCGATTTATTTTTTGAAGCTTATATATAAAAATAATGCCAACAAAAATAACCGAGAAAAACAATCCTTTAATAATATTTTCCATTTGTTTCTAAAATAAGCAGCAGTAGCGGCCTTTTGGTAATCTCGGTTATATGGTTGAGAGTCGAAGATTTGAGACTCGACTCCCAGGCAATCATATTTCAACTTATTTTACTATGAAATAATATTTTTATTTCAAAAAGCAATAAAAGGAACACTTGTTTCCGATGAACAACTAAGCGACTGATTTATTTTTTTCTCAGTGGAAATTGATAAAATTACAAGATATATAAGTCTCTAAAATATCCATGATTTAACGTTTATCTACCTAAATTAATTATTCTTTATTTATATTTATTATAAGATACGTTTTATCTCTATTTTGACTAATTTTTTTTACTCGCACTCCTTTTGGTTTAAAATTTCTATTAACTAGTAAAAAAAAAATCCTCCAAGGAAATAATTTGTAAATATTTAACAGGACTAAAAATTTGGAGATTGTTTATTGAATAATAAAATGCAGATGAAATTTGTGAATGAAAAATGAAATTCATAGATATCTATGAATTTGCAGAATTTTACGCTCACTGCGTTATCTACATGTAGAACGCTGTAAAAACACTGAGCAAGACAGATATGGTACAACGAAAGAGAAACGATCTTTAAGCACGAAAAACTTATTCTCGGTATCACAGTAAGCGTCACCGAAGTTAATGGAAATAAGATAGGAAGGGGGAAAGGGAAGGACGAATAGTCATTCACTCATGAACGAATAAGAGAAAACGATTATCATCAATTTTCTTTAACAGACAATGAATAAAAAAAATCAAATGGCAAGGCCAGCTTTCTAGTATCATTAAAAAATAGAGGGAATAGTTCATTTGAAATGTATGTTTGCAAGAAATCGTTGTCAAAACTTCACAAATGTTTAACGTCAATTTTTAATTTAATTTTCTACTGCATTTTTAAATAAATTCATTTTTCAGAAGAGGGGATTGCCTAAAGTGACAAGTATAATTGAAAAAATATACTAACTTTAAAATTCAGTTTTATTTGAGACATCCCTGCCTTATATTTAAAATGTTGCCATATCGAGGTTTAGGAAAAATTTGAAATTTATGAAACATTAATAGCAAGAATATTTTGGAAAATATTCTTTTCTTAGAATATTGAGTATTGTGGATTATCTATTTATAACACTAGTTTTCAATGCTAACAAAGAATATTATAAGAATGTTCTGTGTTGCTCTGAGAAGAGATTTTTATAAATAACCAAAATTGTGTGTGATCTATTTTCAAGAACCTCCAAAATGCGAATTGAATCAAACAGATTTAGTCCAGGCTTTATTTTAAAAATTGAAAAAGAACGGTTATCTTCACTTCATATTCATTTAACTCACTTTAAGTGATTTTATCTTATTGCCACAGTTAATACTACTACACTGCTGAATGCAGCCATCAATTTTAAGTAAGTTGATGGAATTAAAGAATATTACGTTGCATTCTTAAAAAGTTTTAAGAATCGGATTTAACTTCATAGCAAGAATTTATTTACCTTCTAACTAAATGATACAAATTTTTTCGCAATTAATATTACTTTAAACATTGAAGAGCGTAAATGATATTTGAAATTTTTATATAATTCTAAGCAATTTGATACTTTTAAATTAATCGATTTTAATAATTAATAAAGATTTCAATCTCAAAAATTTTGTTAATCGATGTTTTTGATTCCTCTTAATACTCAATAGGGGTTAGAAGATATTTTGAAAACTGAGTTCAAGTATTAAAGGCATGTGATAAATATTATTTATTAAATAGCACAACTGAGTGTTGTGCAAGGATTTCCCAATAATTTCATTACTCTAAAAATTATTTATTGATCTCCGAGGATAATAAATTCGACCAATCTTATAAGTAGAACATCTTCAAAGAATTCTGAAAGTTAGGAGTTTCAAATATCTAGAAATTTATTCTTTCAGTAAGAAAAAAAAATCTTTAACTCGTACAATTGACATTTAGAAAAACTCTTAGGTACCAAATTCATTATCATGAAGGTAAAGAATATATCAAAATCTAGAGTACGTTCCATCTAGATTAATTTTTGCAATTTATCTGAATGAATTAATTTCATTAGTTTTTCCACTTACAGAAAACTAGTTTTGAATTCTACTTTATTTCTTAGTTTACATATGAATGCAATACTTTTTGAAAACTCTAATCGAGAACAAATAGATTGTATTGACTAGTCTGAAGTAACGTGGCAGTAATTGAAAATATACAAGCGTTTCTGAAATGCAAAAACATAAATCTTTAAATGTTCAGCATATTTATACCAAAAGAGAGAAATCTTTGTTTCAGCTTGAAGCGACGAAACTATGTCTCATTTACTGCATGTGATCATTTACTGTATCTCCACAAGTCGAAATTGAGAACCGGTATCTTCTATGAAGCTCTACATCGTATCGGAAAGCTTAGAAAGTACTATCCAGTGCACTTTCGTAATATTTTCATTTTAACGAATTTCATAACATTTTTAGAAAATCGTAGCCCTTCTTTGAGTCTCGTGGGTAATGCTTCGAAATCGTGTCAAAAGTCTTTTTTTTTTTAAATCAAGAATCTGCCAAACTTCAAATTTCATAAATTTACATGTTTATAAATACTTTTGTGTCTTTTATGTGAGCTACAATTTTTTTTTTTTTTTTTTTTGAAATACTGGCTTGCAATCTTTCCTCACGTTCATCTCTTCAGTTCAAACAACACATCCGGGCCTAATTTGATGTATAATATGAGAAATAGGGGTAAGATAAGGATAGTTTTTGTTTATTTGTAGGTTTTACTAAATTAATGTTAGCTCTCATCCGGATTTTCAAAGGCTTGTCGGATTGAAAATATGATATTATGATGAAATATTAAATTCTAGATCAAAGGCAGCCGTTCTTTTTCCGCATTTCTTGCTTAAAAGTGATTGAAGATGTGAAAGTAAATGCGAACAGAAAAGATTAAAATTACAGTTTGAAAAAAAAAAAAACATTTTGAAAATAAATGTTGAGTTTTTATAACCTAATATTATTCCTACAAATTTTAAGTATTTAACAATATTTTATCTTAATATTTAATTTTATTTATGTAATTATTATTAAAAGTTTCTTGTACGATTCATTCCCACAGTAATAATAAAGTCCGAATTCAGCACACAATTAGGGAATGATGGTGTCCATAAGACAGTCTATATCATGAAATCATATTTTTGAAATGTGCTAATAAAATTTCCTGATTCTATTTATTATGCAGATCATTTACGATATAAAATAGAACTTCCTTGGGACATACCAAAAGTATTTCATTTATTTATGAACATACATAAACATTTTAATTTCATAGTTTTAAAGATATTACTTGAATCGCTTTGTTAAATTTAAACTTTTTATCACAGTTAATAAAGAAGCCAGTAGTAAAATAAAATATTATCAGTGCACTGCACACGCAGACGATAACAGTAAACTGAGAACAAACAATTCCTTATTTTTGCGTCAATAAAAGCGTAAGTATTTAATCAGATATTTATTAATAAATTATTGATTAAAAAATATGTATTAATTCTTTGTTATTTTTTTCCGAATTCGGGGGAATTTTATATTGCATGACACACAGTTCTATTGTGCTGCAATAATGCTAAAAAATATGTAATTCATCAGTGTGATATGAAAATCGAGGTCACCTTGTTCTGTTACTTAAAATTATATATGTATTTTTGTTGCATATGTCTTTTGAGTTAAAATAATTCGGTTCGTATCACCACACAACAATTTATTTAATACTTTTTGTACTATTCACGAACATGTTATAATGCGTAGGAATATTAAGGTGGTTAAGGGTCTTGAATTTTCGGGATTTTATTTTAAAAATTGTGACTAATGAATATAAATAAAAAAATATGCTGTGAAATTGTGCTTCAGCGAATGAGGTTAGCTTTACATTTGTTCCAAAAAAAAAAAAAACTATTCAGCTCAATTTATGGAGAAACTAGTGTATTTCTATAGCACAGAAATTACACAGCAGTACTTAATAAAATAAATCAAATTAGTTAGCCATTCAAGGAAACATTGTTAAAATCATTCAATATTTAAAAAAAATTTCTTCCAACAAGCTATGTTTATTTGATAACACTTCCAAAAGAGTAAGGCAGCAAAATAATCAGAAAATAATAAATGAACTCAAATCGAGAAAAGTACATCCAGAATAAGCCATAAAATTATCATTTTTTTAAATAATTTTTTTTTGTACTTTATTTGTGCTTTACCTTTTTTATTGCAGTTTTTATTAATCTTATTACTAGCTTTCTGAGTTTGACACTTTGTTAGTTTATCAATAAACCTTTAGCATCTGTCAACTGAATTTTCCTCAAGGAATAATTAAAATAATTTAAAAGTATTTTTTAAGCCCATTACGTTTCTGAATCTGAAGTCTCGTGCTTGAAAATTGAGAGAAATTATAACAAATCAATCATAATAATTTTTTTCAAACTCAATTGTTTTAAATAAAAAATTTATTGCGATGTGATATATTTGTTTATGTAATGTTTCATAAGCCAGTTTTTCTTATCACCATATAAACAATAGAATTTTCAGACAACAACGATAGTGATGAATTCTTTAAAATGCTTTATTTTTCAAACAGAATTAAATATCAATAATATTTTGTAACCAAACACTTTATCCCCTCTTTCTTTCAAAATTTCTTTACTGGATCAATGTCTAAGACTGTAAGATTTTAAATTTTTAGAAGTATTTAAGATTTATTATTTAGAAGTATTTTTAATTAATTAACACTAAATATAAATCCCAGTTCTAGTTTTTCGGAAGGTATAAAAGTAATTTTGTTTTTTACGTGATTTTATCATTTTAACTACGTTAAAACTAAGTCAAAGTGAAATCTTATAAGCTTATCATTATAATGTTTATGGGACAATGAACAAACAAAAATGAGCGCATAGAAACACTTTACTAACAGTCAATAGTGTCTGCATTTTCTGAATTTTTTCAAAGATTCTTAAGTGTGTTTTAAGGGCAGAAAGTTAAAGCAAACTGTCACGCAGTTAACTCATCATTTCTTGGTTGCATGACATTTAACAATTCTGATCGATGCTGCTTCAGAAAAGTAAAAAATCAAACTTTCTCCATTATCTACTGAGTGAATTTTTTATTAACAAGAGTCTGTAATCTTCTTTGAGGAAATAATTGATGCACATAACAATTATGCCATTGAATGCAATAGTGAAATTCTTATTGAATTATTTAAATAATAAAGAAAACATTTTAACTTATCATTTTAAAATAGCTAAATGATAGAAAATTTAGGAATGATTATTTAACATGTAGTTTAAACAGACTCCATATGTGCCGTGGTGGCCCATCCGCAAAGTCTTAGCTTTAAATCCGCTAATGTCAGCAGCCTAGTACATATCTAAGTCATTTCACTTGGTAGAGCAGCCTTCTGATTTTATGGAGGAAAAGTTCAAAACAGATCAAAACATCTTATAATGCTTCGAAGTTACAAGACTTATACCAAAATGTCTGTAATAATTGAATTAGCCTAGTTTCACCTAATGACCAGCAGCAGGCTTGATATGTATCACCAAAAGAGTCTCATCAAAGCAGAAAAGGAGCTAAAACATGCAATGTTTTCACCTCCCTTTAAGTTTTCAAGAATTCATATGCTATTTATTTATTTCAAAAGTAGTTAATTTAGAAAATCATTAAGTATGTGAAATGTATATACTAAAAGCTATTAAAATTAAATCAATTAGACCTGTTCATTTCATCAAAAGAGAACATTCATAGGATTTCTAAAAGCAATCAATACGATTTACAAAGCGTTTCAGTAAAGTAGCCAAAAATATTTTCTTAAAAGTTAGCTATTAATTTGATTTTCGTTTATATTCAAAACATTGTTGGTATGATACAAAAGAATGCCATGTTTAGGAAAGACTTTCCCTTTCAGAATTTTTTTTATTTAAAGTTTTGAAATGAATATCCTAATATAGAAATGTAAATCTTCCATCATAATAAGATTTTTTCATTCAAAAAAAGATTTATACTTTATGGGAATAAAATAAGGTACTAATAGATGTATTAACATAAATCTTTTTCTTGAACTAGATTTACCCTGCTCCTGTTGTTGCTGAAATTGTTTTGCTGAATATTCATTGTT
>JAPMOQ010045994.1:2072776-2118468 GCA_026543055.1 Argiope trifasciata
TACAGACAGCATGGCTCAATATTCCTGCAGAGGACTTCCAACGACTTGTGGACTCCATGACACGTCGAGTTGTTGCACTTTGCCGGACAAAAGGAGGAACGACACGATATTAACAGTCATCCCATGACTTTTGTCACTTCAGTGTATATATATATATATATATATATATATATATATATACACACACATATTATAAGTTTGAGAATTAATTATTTATCATTTCTTTTTTTTCATAATTATATTCTTTTTTTATTCTTGCATATAATATTTATAGCCTTTGCTTTTGATTATGCGTAGAATAAATGAAAATTTTTTTCTGATTATTCAATATTTCAATTATAATGCATATATGAGTTTGTGTGTGTTTTGAACAAATATTAAAATGAACTATGCCTATGAAGTTATCTGTAACAATGAGGAGGTTAAAACAAACCAAATGGTGCCGTAGATAAAAAGAAAATTAATGTATGCTTATTCGCCATGTCTCTCAGCGTTTTATATGTTTATTGAGTCTACGTGAGCTCATAACTATTCAAAATTAGTTAGTTTTAGCTTAAAAGTCAGTGGTATTCCAGTCACTTTAATGGAATCCTTCCTTTCTGATAATGGCTGTCACCGGTGATCGATATTTTTTTTTTATCGCAATTGATCTTCATTCACAAATGAAACAAATTTAGTTCACAGGTAATAACTGTAGGTTACAGGAAAAAATGATAGTTGAATATTGGAATATTTTTTATGTTTATTATGTAAACAGCATCTAATATGTAAAATTCGACAGTGATTTTAATAGAAATTTTCTTACCGAGTAACTGTTCAAACATTGACAGATTTAAAATGTATAGCACAGAACGATTTGGAAAAATAAACTTTTAAATAAGAAATAGCTACCAAAATATCAATTTTTAGTTAGAGCTATTTTATTTTTTTAAAAAAGCTTACAAATACAAAAAAAATTACTTGAAATGTTTTTAATGCAGCGTCATGATGTTGTATATAATAGAAAACAGTGCATCAAATTATATATCATGATAAAGCAACATTTATTTTTCCAAAGTGCTACCGAATTTTACGTGACAAAGTAGACGACGAAACCCCCATTACGGTAGATCAGACGTCTCAAAATCATAGGTGTGTCTCTAATGTACAGCTCTAATGGTAGAAGTTAACTACTATATATAGGTATCGAACTGTTGATCAGAAAATCAATCAGGTGAAACAGACTGATATCAGCAAACAAAGTAAAAAATATAGACCCTCCCTTTTCTGGAACGAGCTAAATAAAATCGACGTCGCATGCAATTCGTTATTACTTAGAAAAAGTTTTATTTCACTTTTCGAGGAACTTGTTGAATGTGGAAAATTGTCATTTCTTACGCTACATGTGGATCGAACTCTCCTTAATGCTAACTATTTCTACTGTCAATCTTGTCTGCAAACTGAATGATTGATTTTCTAGACCATTTGACAGTGAAAAAACATCTGTAATCCAGACGACATTTTTTTGTTGTCAATTAAATCATGCAAGCCCATATAAAAAAAAAGTCTAGACGTCAATAGAAAACTAAATCTACGAGAAAAGATTTGGTTAAAGCAATGGAAAAGAATTGCATATTAATGTCGTTAACTGAATGAAATGAGTCATTAATCTTGTGTACCAATAGACGGATAATAACTAAATGCCCAATGATGTAACAAAAATCTTTATTATTTTATTAAACTTTCATATTCTTTAAATTAAAACTTGAGTTCTCCTTTAATATATGCTTACAACTCATGATGTACTTCAAAGAATCAGAACTTCAATAAATTTATTACTAACTGTGTAAAATTTATTGAAGTGAACATAAATGATTAATAAGCAATATAATCTATATAATCGAAATGAGAAAAAAGCATATCATCATTTAATATGAATATTATTTATAATTGGTTGTTAGTTTTTGTCTAAATTGAACATAATTATCGAAGCCGTAAATTTCAGTTTAGAAAGATTTAAATCATATGATAAACCTGCAGCAGCTTATCCTTATACAATGAAAGGTATTTTTACCATACTGAAGTAATTTGTGGCAGTAAAAACCATTTTTGCCTATTTTCTGTTCATTATGATTGGAACCAAGCTAAAATATTCATAATTAATTTACGTGCGTAATGCTGCCTCTTTTTGTTAATATAGATAATGTAGTTTCTAGTTGGCTATTCATAATTCGATTAGTAATAAGTCATCTTTGTTTCCATGTATTTTCGTTCGCTAAGGAGAGCAGAGATTTTTGTGCATATATTAAAATAAAAAAATGTAATGAAAAAATGACATTCTTATTTAACTAGTAATTAATATTTATTAAAAAATAATTTCAAATAGTAATCTAGGATCAAAAAAATTTGAAGCAGCCATTTCATAAACAATTAATTAACCAATATAAATAATTAAATTGTACTGTTATCAGTTGCACGTTTATTAACAAAAGGGAGAACGGAATAAAATATCATAAAAATAGATTTTTTATTAATTAACTGTTTTCGTTACAGTTGTAATTCTAATTTACTGCATAAATTCACGCCTGGTAACTTTTAGGAATTTTAGTGATAAATTATTATGAATAATGTGATAAATTATTTTTTAACTATTTTAAAATAGTTTTTAAAAATTATTTCAAAAGGCCAAACAATACGACTAACAAATACGTTATTTTTAATTTGGCTAAAAGCTTTAAAACCAAAATCGAGTCTTTAAAATCGCGGTTGTATACTTTCTCAAATATCAATAAGTTATTATTTATTATCTTTTTTGCACTTTATAAAACAACTTAGACGAGGAATCGAACTTGTTAACTCTAAAGTAACAAAACCTTAAAATACGCTAAACCTCACAATACGCTAAATAATACATGTTTTTAGAAAAAACCTAAAACAAAAGATTTTTATTTTCTATTCTTACGTTCATTAGTACGATTTCGTAAACTTTTTGATATTACTTTATCAAAAAAAAGAGACAGTAATAAGTACTTCAAGATTAAATATTTAGTTTTAATAATAATTTAATAAATAATTTTTGAAAAATTGTATTACTGTATGTATGGTACGTATGTTATGTATTGGTACTTTTTTTGTAAATATTACCATTTAACTTGCAATTAATCATCCATAAAATATAAATAGCTATTCAATTCAAGAAAGGTGTTTGATTAAATTACGAAGGAAGTTTTGAAAACTACTATAAATGAATATTTAACTTTCCCCCCCCCTTACATACACAGTAAATAAGCATTCTATGAAATAAATTCATTCTGTGAATTAACTTGTGCGAAATGGTTAGATTGTAAAGTAACAAAACATTTCTTTTCACAGGTAAAGGAAGAACTGCTCTTTCTTGGATCAACCTTACTAAAAAAATTTAAACCTTTCTTTATTTAAGCATTTTTGTTAACCGCTTCTAAATACCGCATTGCTCACCTTACATCACAATGTTCAATATTTTGAACTCTAACTCAAAGAGTTTTCTTAAAATTATCGAATTAATTAAAGGGAAATTAATAAACGCAAACAATTTTCTAGATATTTTATTCCAAACTCGAATTATTGGGACTCAGATGTTATTCTATGAAATATCTGATTAAGTTATAAAGTAAAGCAGTAATCTAATAGATTAAGTCACAGCATGCCTGAGAAATTCAAAGCATTCTATTTTTTGACTGTACTCATAACCAATGATATTCAAAAACTGATAACCAAAGTGAGATTTACCCATCACGCTCTCTGCTAGAGATTTTCCTCTCAGTAAAATTCAGTTGTCGCACAATTCTCCTTAAAATTCTTTCGCAGAGACGACCTACCTTTATGAGTTGAAGCTAAATCAGGCTTCTATCCGTCACTTAAATACTTCAAAGTTGTAACGGAATACATTGTTCAACGGAACACTTGAAGATTGATCAACGAAATATATCACACTCTTATTTTATTATAAGTGCTAATGACTTACTAAATATGTCAAATAAAGTGGAATTAGGAATAGAATCATACAAGTACATTTTGCGATTTAAATGAATTTATAAGTTATTTCATCAAATAACTATTTTATGTAACAATGCATTTCATACTTCAATAATAACATCATATTTTACCACAGAAATATAATTGATGCAAGAAGTTCAAAATGCGGGTGTTTACAAAATGCAAAGTGCCTTTATAAAGTCATTCTTGTCAAGTGTCACTGAAATGCTTTATTACATGATTCTGAAAAATAAAAAGCTTTGTTCATTTGAATTATTAAGTCAATAGCCAATAAAGATATGTCTAGAAATGACGTAAAATTTTAATACATTATGAAGCGGAAAACAAGTAAAATTATGTATTCAAATTTCTTGGCACCATGTTCAAAAGTATTTAGTTGCGGTAAATCTCACCGTTCACTTAAAACTATGCAACATGAATAGAAAAACTTAACTGTTATGAATTTTCTGAAAACAGTAATTAACATACATTTGATGGATATAAAAAATATAAATTTCGTCTAAATATTTTGGCTTATACCCATGGGTGTGGCTCCCACTTTGATAATATAATAAGCTAAAATGCTGACCTATTTCCTGTCAGAAAGTTAAATGCCATAAGTTATAAAACTTTTTCTGAAGAATTACTTGGCTGGTGTATTTGTAGGTGAAGGACATATGAAAACAGTTTTCGGTATCTCATCTGGAAATTTTAATAAATACCATTAAAATGAACTCAAATATTTTATATCATGATATTTGATCTTATTAGTTGGGTATTGTAACTTTAAGACTGTTTCTGAAATATTAGGCATATAATCAAACAGCTATCAAAAAAATTGCTTATAGTCGGGACAAACTGAGAAGAATATTTTATATGTAATATAATGAGTATTTTATCACATTTAATTTCTAAACAGTGTTTTATCATAAAAAACTAAGTTTGACAAAAATTAAATTTCTTTCTCGGCTTGTAATGAATCCATAAACTATTTGATGAGTAATCCATAAAATTATTAAAAATATACATCTTAGCAGAAAAAAAATTCGAAAAGAACATCAGTATAAGTCAAATAAATATATGTTGTTATTTTTTACTCGATGTCGAAATCTTGGAGCCTTGTCTTTTGTCCCTGAAGGTTTCAATTTCTTAAATTTTAAACCTGCATATGTGTATTAAAAAAAATTGCTTTGAACTTAACGCCAATCCATGTGTTATAAGTATTTAAAAATTCTGGTCTCCTTTTATGACTAGATCGATGTTGCTTTTTGCAATCAAAGTTTCTAACAAATATTACGGCAAGAATAAGAAGTATAAAATTATATATTTTTCTAGCTTGGAGCTAACACGTCTTTTAATATTTTGTCTTTTTCTGCGTTCAAATTTTATTATTTAACTAGTCTTTCATGAATTTCTAATGATATTTATTATGCTTTGCATTTTTATTTATTTAAATTAGTGCATAACAATTCTGTTTCCATTTATATTTACTTTTATGACATATTGTCATACGTCTAAAATTTTGTTTAGCTTTATCTGAAATTCAATTTACAGTAAGGCTAAATTGAAATTGACCTAATAACAAAGTGATTTTTTAATTCATATATTTTTCTCAATAGCTGATGTGAAAGGAGAGATGCAATTGAACGAAATATTCTGGTTCACATCTTTTTGGATCTTTAATAAAAATAAATACAAGAATTATTTAAAGAATTTTGAAGTTAAATAACTTTCATTGTGCATCTTTTTATTAACAATTAACTCAAATCTCCATCCACCCTTTCACTTTTTGAGAGACAACGGAACATATCTGAAGAATTTTTTAAAATTAAATATGATTAATTAAATTAATTATTATGATTGTTACTGATAATTGAGTCTGCATTCATTCCCGTTTGGTATTAGATAGGTCTTGTTATAAGTCCGATTGTCAGACAATTATCTCCTCGAAATCATAATTATTTTCTAAAAATATATATACTTGTCAGTTTTGAAATTTACAACAATGTTTAAAAAATGCTTCTGAGACAGATTCGAGTGTCAATGTTAAAAATACTCTTAACTGTAAATTTTAGATATAGTTTTAGGTCCGTAATTTCATAATTTTCCATTTTCGTAAGTAATATGAAGGAGAAAGTGACCATAAAAGATCCAATTTCAAGTTATTAGTTCATTTCTCATAAAACTTATTAACCCACCAGTTAAAGTCTGCGGTTTCACGTCAACAGAATTATTTCAGTATCTGATTTCGAAAGTAGAATAAATTGAGACTCCAATACAGACATCTTTGAATTTTAATTGAATTAGGTATCAGTTAAAGTAGAAGATGTAAATGCTTTCAATGTGGAAGTCAATCAATGAACAGTATATGCATATTAACATGCAACATTTTATCTAAATACTGTTTTTACTATTTAACAAATTCTCCGAATAGAATATTGTTCCTATCTCTGTTTCTTGTGTCAAATTCTTTTTACATTTAAATGTTTCCTCTGTGTCTGCGTTTTTATTAATGTTTCCTCTTTATATACCAGGATAGCAATTCCTGTTATGCTAATACAGACATTCAAATGTTTTTTTAAATGTTTGTTAAATGTTTTTTTATCTACGTTGTGTTCTAACAAATAATTTCTTTTTGGAGTTAAATAAAACCAAAGAAGACAATTTCAAAAAAATTATGCTCGAATTTATAAATTTTCGAAGAAAAAAGTGTTTAAACCGCCACTATTCCTTCAATTTATATTCATCAATATTACTCTCAATTTCAATCGAATAAATAATTACTTTAATAATACAAATTGAGAATCATTAAATGAAAAAGAAAACGTATGGTTTCAGTTTCATGGCTGTTTCACTAAATTAATCAATACTAATTACGAATTTTATTTGTACATTTCTTTTCATACATATAAATTATTTATGGATCTGCATTATTTTATTCCATCCTAAATGTAAAGTAGTCGTTTTCTTTCATTGAAGAACGGACTTAACTTATTGTTCGAGAAAACAACTTTGTTTCATTTATGGAGATGAATAATCAAATAATAATTTACTTGATTACTAAAATAGCTGTCTGAATTACACCTACAGCTTTATCTGCATCATTATTATTTTCAAGGTTTTATTTTGAAACGTATACAAAAGCTTTTTTTTTTACGCTTATGACAATTCACTTGACTTATTTCAATTTTCTTACTTTAAGATAAAATTATGCACACCATTTTTACTTTAAATCTAAATGCTTATATGAATTTTGATGGAAGTACTTTATTTGTAGCTGTTAGGCAGGAAAATCTGTTATTTTGTATAAAGCGTTTTATAAACTTTTAATCTGCATTTAACTATTAATTTTTTTAAAATTCATAAGTATGACTTTGTTTACTTATTTTGTTTTCGAATGTACTTCTTCCTGAAATTAAAGAAAAGGCTTTCGAATAACAGAGGATTAGCGATTTTTCATTCAGCCTTAGAGAGGAAATGAAAGCTTGAAAAGTTTTAAAATACTACATTTTATTTAAAAAGAATACTATTATCCTGATTATATCAATGATTTATTACTTCATCAATTAATTCTAATTGTGAGAAAAGTCATCTTTCTTAGCATGAGAAAAACTTCATGCATTTACTGAATTTTTTTATCCGTAAGCTTTTAAGTGAAAGCAATTTTCATAAAAACGAAATTTATTCCTTCTATAACTATCCCGACTTTTAACGTCAAACTATCAAAGTACCTAGTACATTAGTTAAGGAGCGATAAAATCACAAACAAAAGGCGTGAGTATTCTGGGTTCGTTAAAGCTCCCCCGGGAATCCAGCTTGTCTGGGTCAGCTAAATTTACCTTCGACTTTGATAAGTATAGTCAGGAAGTTATATATTCCTGTAATTACTTAACCAAATGAGAGTAGTAGGAGTTTTAATCATCTGGAGCACTTAGCACAAATTCAGGATAGTCTCAACTGTCTCATCAAGAGTTTCGGGTAGGGTAAAACAACAATAAAATGGATTGAAAAGAATGACTTTACAGTTTTAGAGACTGTTTCTCCTTTCATTCGTGAGAAGAAGATCAATATGGGTGGGGTGAGTTAAAAGTAGTCTGGCCGAATGATCGCTTCGCTAGTAGTTGGGGTAATTGCTGTAGTGTCCTGAAGTAATTAATCAAAATCTGTTGAATCTATATCCTCTGGATTTGAATGCAGTATTCTGGATTCGCATTGATAGAGACCAAAGGAAATACAGCTCAGGCTGGAAGTTCTTTCGCCTGCAAGTGATGTTTTAGAACTAAGACGCACGCAATGCTGAAAGACGTTTGAATTTTTCTTTCATAGTTAGAATAGAAAGATGTAGGAGATGGTTTATATGCAGTCTTTTGAAAACAAGATTGTTTCATACATCTGAGTATTACTTTTTAAAAATAAATTAAACAAATATATGAAAAGTAGACGATGCTAAGAAAAGTATCATTGATGAAATATTGCTCAGTTAAACTATTAAAAAAGCACTGCAATTACAGCGTGCAAAATTGTATTGCGAAAATGCATCTTAAGCACAAATGAAATCCAAAATGAATATCAACATTTTAAATCAGGAAATTAAGGCAAATTAATGAATAAAGATATAAAAAAAAAAAAGGATTCCGGTCAAAAAACTTTTAAAAGGGTCATCTTCAGGCAGGGATACAAGCCATTTTTTTATTTTTATAAGACATATATAACTTTCATTCAAAATATTTGATCAAAGAGAGATCAAATTTTGGAGGAAAATCAGGTTCACAGGAAGAGAAAAAAGTCCTTACTTCTCCACTTATTTTGATTAAATCCTTTTTATTTTAACTCTTATCTTAATTCTCATTAATTCCTTAGTTTTCACCATTAATATTTCTTCATACAATATTTTATTTTAGATAGGCAAGGAAAGTAATATGAAAATTGCATTAACAAGTTTTTTTTAATTGTTATTAATGATTCATTGTCTCTTGTAACTAGAATGATCTACCCATTTAATAGGATTTGTCAGATTAAAGAGAATGTATTTAGTTGCTATGTATTATGTAAAATTTATCACAGAATTGCGTAATAAGGCGAGTTGAAAAAAGTTCTGTTGCTGCATTCGTGCCTTTACATATTGTTGCAAAACAGATAAGTCATAAGAGATTAGATTTGAGAATGAACAAAGAAAATTGAATTAAGAAAAATGTAAACATAGAAAATCTAATTTAATGCGATGCCTTCCCCGGATACCAAAGTAGGTAAGGGGCAATGGCATGCATTAACTATTCTAAGTGATAAAAATTTAATAGTAAGAAAAAAATCTTTTTTTTTCGAGTGCGTATTCTTTTGTCCTTTTTCTTAAAAATTATCGCAAATAATTTAATCGGTTAGTTAAAGTTTTCTTTGAAAATCAGAATCTTTTAAGTGTTATTAAGAGGATAATAAATTTATTCCCAAATACGAAAAAATATCAAAGAAAACTATAGTTAGAAAACGAGCAATTACAAAACTAATAGCATCATGGGAAAATTTAAGCTTTTAATTAATAAACATTTTTCTATTTTTTAATTCTACGCTAATTGTTGAATCATAAGTGTTAATCAAAATTTTTGACTTACTCATATTCATTTTAAGTAATTAAGTAATTATTTTTTGATTGAAATTATTTTTTATATTCTTAATTTGAAAAAGGAAGTTTTTAGAAAAGAAATTATATTCAAACAATTAATGTTTTCAATTAATTCATTTTCATTGAAAATGTAGTTCAAAATTAATATTGAAAATGATATATATTCTGCTTTCTTCAGTACAATCATTCGTTTGAAATTCCTATATTTAATTCCTTTGATTTACTCATATATTATTGAAAAATGAAAAAAGAATTAGGGTTTCTAAATCATAAGTTTTTAAATATATTTAATAAATATCTGTTTGGCTTAATTCTTTCTTCATTTTATTAGTTAAAAGTATTTGTGCATATATTACATTAAAATATCAAAAAAATATCATAATTATTTTTACAATTTTAAATATATCCATCGCAATTCTAATATACAAACATTTAAAATCCTTTTTTTAACAGATAGATTGTATTTTAGAAATTACTATGCAGCTTTAGGATTAGCATTGGTTAACCTAAGTTCTTTACATTTTTCTCAAACAAGTCTTTATTTCTATACAGTTTTCATAAAGTTTCATTTGAAACATATTAAAATTAATTTTGAATTTAGTTTTATTGTTTTTTTACATAGATGGAAAACTTAAATTCATAAAGTATTGTCTTTTAAATCAGCAACTCTTAGTTTTTAAAATGCTATATGAATGTAAGCAAATCATTATTTACTCAAGATTTATGTCCTCAGACAATTATAAGAATTATCTCATAATGAGTACAGGTGAAAAATTTTACATGGGAAAAAAAAACATTTTTGACAAATACAGACTCATTCTGTCGAGTTTTAATTTCTCAAAAATGTTTAATAAATCTGAATTTTTAAGAAGGGTTGCTCCGCTTTATTTTACTCTAGTTCTTTTTTATCTAGTGAAAATCTGATTTATCACTAGTCTTTTCATCATATGACTGATTTATTTCAGGTGAATTTTTTTTTTGTCGTCACTAAAGAAAAATAAGTACAAAAATATTCCGAAAGAAAATATTATTAATCATAGGAAACAATTATTTAATGCATTTCAAATTTTAAATATAATAGCATATCTTGCTAATTAAATGAATATCTGCAGCATATTACTTTAACATTTAAATCTGTCAGTTTTTGAAAATATATTATAAATCTAAAAATACTTGGCTCTCTATATTTAATTTGATATCGAATTTAATAACATCAAAAGTAAAAAAAAAAATTATGTTGATTGACGTTGAAAAATTTAGTTCTTCACTATAATTAATAAATTATACTTGTACACTATCCCTTTTCAAATAAACGTACAGAAATCCTCTGTACATAAAACGTTCATGTGTTCATGGTTAATTAATGTTATGCTTTCGACAGTACTTCAAATGGAGAATCAGAGCTTAATTTCAATAACTTTAAAAAATCTTTTTTTAGAAAGCTCGTCTTTTAGTTGGTTTATCTTACACCAAAAGCTGCCAAAAATTTTAAAAATATCATAACAAAATTTCACATGTCCATAATACAGCGAAACGTGGGCGATTTCTTTTGCACTGAATTGAAATTGAAGTTACAAAAATATAATCATTTGTACGTATATTTATTTATGGCTTCATATTATGAGCAAATAAATTAATTTAAATACAAAGATATTTTTAGCTTTCACACTCATGTAGAAGCATTTAATCCTCTTTCAAAATCATCTTCACAATTCTCTCATTTCACCATTATTTTTTCCTTTATTTAAGTCAATTCTCTCATTTCATTCATCATATTAAAATTTTACTCCAAATTTTTTTTATTAACTACACTTTTCTCATCTTTTTTCAATTTACTTATTTTAACTAAAATATAAGCCTCCTCTTTAAAACAAATAAAAATTAACCTGCAAAAAACGCATACACTGAAAATAGATATTGGATTAAAAAGGAACTCCATAAAAAATGATGTTCAAAATAAATATTTTTATTAATTATAAAGGAAATAACTAAAAAGATATTATATTGAAGGTGGGGGGACGAAAACAATGTTATAATTGTCAAAAAAGAAAAATATTTCTTTTGTAATTCACAATCGAACTGCGGAAATTGCAGATTTTCATTATTAAAATGAATAATGAAAATGATGACAGTGTGATTCAGGGCGTTTATTTGCTAGAGTCAGTGCACTTCGGTTATCAGGATGATTGAAAAATTTAGTATTTAAGCGCGCTTCACAGTGACTTCCGGGAAACACCCTGAGTCTTTCATTTGGTGAGAATCGAGGCTTCATACGAAATTTGGTAAATACCCTCCTCTGTTGGCCTGTATTTATTGATCTGAAAATGTGTCCTCGCCTAGTAAAAAAGAATGACTTTTGTGGGGAAGCTTAGCATTTGGGGATTTAATTCATTACGTTAAGACTGATTCTGATTTTGAATCAGCGTTACTATCGCGGAATAGGCTTTCTTTACAATTAACCAGAACCTTCTAGTCAGTTCAACATTTTAAATGAGTTAGAAAGCAATTAATCGTTAAATCAGTGCTGGAATAACAGTACGGGAATACTTGCAAATTAAATTATTTGCCAGTATTTCCGTACTGTTATTATAATTGTATATGCCGAATTTGAAATGTATTATATTCATTGAAAGTTTTAATTTCCTTTGCCAAATGCTTAAATCAGAGTTTTTCAATCGCAAATGCTTTTCAGAAACTTTATTTTGTGGATACCACAAGACAGAAATATTGTAGGTATAAATTTAACTTTCTTTTCCATATTTTTACTCGTCAATTTTTTTATAATCTTCTACTATACTCAGTTAAATCATTCAATATGCAATGCATGTATGAATAGGCTATCATTTAATGCCAGTTGTTTTATTACAGTTGCTGATTTATTGCCTTAATCATGTAGGAAAAAATTAATTTTTCAGTTTCTATGATAAACAGGAACAATTGAATTCCATTAATTTAAATAAAACTGTAGAAATTGGAAGAAAACACGAGTGTAAAAAGTTATTGTATAATTTTTTTTCATAAACAAAACAGGTGGTTCTCTGTTTTTCGTTAAAAAGATAGTGAAATAAGAAAAAATGTTGAAAAATTCCTATTTTTGGATTCTGACTCTCAAAATATCCATCTTTTTATATACAGATGTGAATGATTTTTTCAAATTAAGAAAACCATAAACTTTAGATATATAATGGAATCTTTACAGGAATAATCTAACAGTAAAGTATTCTAGCAAAAGTATTGGACATAAAAAATATTTCTTTAAAATTACACTATACATTCTTGTTGTACATAATACGAACTATAAATCATAAAATCAAATAACACTTCATCGCATGTTTATTTACTGCATTATTGTATTGGATAAAAGACCCAAGACAAATTAAGAAATTACTCAATTGTCATGTGTTAAATGCTTTGAAACTTAGATCGAACCAAGGAGTAAGATGACATTATTCAAAAAATTATATAAGAAATGGTACTGTATTTTTAAGACTTTTGTCTATTTTAACAGGATTAACTTGACATTTTGAAGCTACTTAATGGGTTATTTTTGGACGAATAACATAATTTTGTATTGCAGTCAAATGATGAAGAAGAGACCTGAATGGGTACTTCATTTTCCTAACTACATTATCATAAAGATGAGAAGACATTTACCCCCTCTACTTTGGAACGCATTTTCATATAACTCATATTTAGGGCAAATTAAATATTTAGCCTTCGAAGTAGTAACAGAAACAGCATCACTAGGTTACTACTACCCCAAAGTGTTATGTATTTATTGAAATTATTATATTTTTAAAGAGTTTTTTTTTTTTACATCAAACAATTTATCTCAATAAATTTTGTTGAATATGTTTCATTGTACTCATCTTACCTGATAATCAAAAGTTAGCTTTATTATCCAGCAATTTTTGAAAAATCAAGTTATCTTCACTCTTTAAAAATAGATTCATATGCTTTGTTACAAAACGTCACAACTTGAACTTCCTGATCAAAAATACAATGGAAGATTACGGAAATAAGAACATTTGCTTCCTTATTATTTTTCATTTAAATATTGATTTTTATTTAAATAGAACACATAATCATTAAGATTAACTTATACTTTACTTTATACAACTCCCTTGAAAATAATTATTTGAATTATTATTTCCATTTCTAGCAATGGAGCACAAATGACAGATTTAAATTAAATGTCTCTACCTTTCATCGTTCAGGAGTTCTGGCAAAAAATAAGTGTATTTTCTGTTTCATGCTGTTGATGAATTAACATGAAATATAAAATGAATCGTTTTTAGATACGAATAGGAGATTAAATATCTTGTTTTGGATAGGAATTCAATAATTAAATCTATTTTCGATTTCTGCTTTTTAGTTCATGTCTAAAAGTAAAATTAAGAGATTATCCCTTAAAATTAATGCTTTCATTACTAGTAGGAAATAAGTCCAGCAAATTTTCCAGAAAACATCTATATAGACAACCTTCAAATTTATCACAGAAAAACTAAAAAAGGCTTTTTCAGGGCCCAGTAGTTTATTGCGCAGCGTGAATGGTACTATTTATATTCCCATTCAATATCAATCATCGTTTGCTACATCAAAACGTAAATGGATTCTGAGTCGTTAGTTATATATGTATCATTAGATGTAGTTAGTCACCGAAAGACGAAAATTCTATTTCGGAAATTACATTGGGAAAACAAAATTCCTCCTCACATTAGTCATTTATGTTATCAGGATAATTTTAAATCTCGGAAATAAATCGGTTATCCTCCAGACAAAACTGCAAATACCTCCAGACAACATTTACATATCATTTGCTTTAGAAGAAAAAGAAATATTTGGAAAGGATCCAACTATTGAATCTAAGAAAAAACCTTAGGAAACGCAAACATAGGCATATGTTTGTTATATAATAAACAATAACAAAAGCATTTTAAAAGTCTTCAACTGAAACATGCAGTTGAAATAAAATAATCTATACTATAAATTCCCAACGGAAACTATAAATTCAATTTCGCTGTTCTTTTTACAGATTTTACATAAAAATATTTTGATTTGATTTCGCATCGCTTGCTTAGAGATAAGCTAAAATTCATAAATTGTATGTTCTCAACAAATGATAATTCTAAGAAGTTTTGTTATTTTATATTATGTATCTAGCATATTTAAATATCGAAATTCTTGAAATTTTACTTGAAGAGTTAGACCAAAATTTTTCTTTTTCCTACAATTGTGAATATATTTTTATTTGACATCGTTAAGATACATTTTCAAGTAATGAAACCTATTTAAACCAATCATTAATGAACTGTATGTATACACAAGTTATAAACTAATGTAATATCTTTAATAGAACATTTTTATCAATGTTGACTATTATTTTAAATAGGAAATTGTGTCTATGATAAATACATTAAAATAAAACCGTGAAATTTATAGAAATACCATCTCCAATAAATAGATCTCCGAAGGTTAATCGTTTTTAAGGGAAAAATTCATTTTTACTTGTTAATCAATGATTCTTTTTGTATGATTCCTGACTGTCAATCAAGTACTGGAATCGAAAACGAATCCTTATCAACATGCCAAAATTTTAAGACATCTTATTATCTACAGTGATAATTTGAAATAGTTCTTTTAGATTGTCATATAGATATCAAAGACATAAATATAATTGAGTACTGAGTTAGCAGAATATTTCGTGGAAAATTTTTGACCCCTTTTTTTTGCAATTAAAAATAGTTTCTTTACTATAATAATATTTTTCAGAAATATAGATTTGTGCGTCTCACAGACGCATAACTAGATTAACTACATAACTTTTCTTTCAGATTTCTATGAATAAAACATTACTTCATCATAAAGTGAGCTTTAAAATGTTTTGATTCTTTTTTTACTTGCTGCACGCAAATCATTCTCTGAACTAGAAATTACTTTCTATGGGAACAGAATTTTTTTTTCTCTCTCTGTCTAAGTGAAATAAGTAAGCATAAACCCAGTTTTATTTCAGTTCATCTCTTTATCTGTGAGTTCTAAGTAGCTACATTGCAATTTATTGGAGATATTCCAACTGATTCTCATTTCACGACCTCATTAACGTCCTAATTTTGTTGGAACTTGACAATGCCCATTTTACTCAAAAAACAAAGGTGGAAACTGAAAAAGAAAATTGTTTGCAACCTTGAATTCTAATAGAATATCTTGTTACGAATAATGTTTTCGCTCTGATGATTTTCAATTATTAGATATTTATTATGTAATATCTGTTCGCTGTTATCTTTTGTTGTTTAATTTTGTTTTGCTTTTAACCTTTCGGTAATCATTTCACGAGCACATCCGAAATTCCATTTTTGAATTTTCATTTAATATTCTATGCTTGAAGTTTGCTCGAAGCATTAGTCTGCCCATTTTTTAAACATATGTGTGATCAGAATAATTAATTGAAAGACAAGCCTGATAATGTTTGAATGAGGAAAGTTTCATTAATTCAAAGTATATGCTATATAATCTGTATAAATGCATTCAACTCTTCGTCCATTTGCACCAAAACTAATGCAATGAAACCAAAACGATTAAGATAATAAAAAGCTACAAAATTGTGTTTGTTAGGGATATATTGAAGCTTATGAAACCATATTAGGAGAAAACCTGCTTTTTGAAGACTCTCGAAATTTCTTGCTATAGTACATTGAAACCGTTCTATTAGGACAGCAATGTTGTAGAATTATGACTGCATTTAAAATAAATAAGAAAGTGAATAAATAAATAAAAAATATCTTTTAAACTTGGCAAGGCGTTAAATATATCATAATAAAGTAAAACTGAATAAAGAGTTTTATGACACCTATTTGAAGGATATTACTTTATTGCATCTGCACTCTAGAAGAAAAAAAAATATTTTAAATTTTGCGAAATGGTTGAATTGCAGGAATATTTATAATTCTGAGATGAAATATATCTTGTTACTCATTGATTGTTATGAAAGAGAATAAAACAGGACTTTTTTTATTTATTGCTTAGTAGTACATAATAAGAATCCTGAACGTTTTGGTCAAAAAAATTCGTGCTCTTAATTCCCTTCAAGATATAAAATAAATTGTTTGTTAATATAAACAGCAGGCATTTAGTCCTTCAAATATGCCTATTTCTTATGATTATGCTGATAGAAATAATGCATTTATTTAAATTATTCTTTTAAATCTCTAATACTTTTTAAAATTTAAACACACCGCTTTAGTTTCTCTTATTTCAATTAGTGGATCATGGATTACCGCTGCAATTTCTTCCAATGAAGTCAATTCACATGGTGTCATAATCGAACGCAAAATATTGTAGCAAATCTTTTAACATTTAAAATCACGTTATTGCATGGTTTGTAACGTTATCCCCTTTTTTCTTCCAAAGGATGCATAGTTTCAAAAAAAAAAACTTTTAATGGCATTACGCATTTGACGTATAGTGGCTCAAAAAATTGAGAGTATACCTTAATACACACACACTTGATAAATACGATTTGCAATATAAATAACAAATTACGGAGTAGTGCAAGCATGCTTTTAATTTTACACATAATAAGGAGATTAATTTAGAATAAAAATAATAGAAAAATTAATGAAAAACTTCTAATCGGAAAAAATTCAGAAGCATTTTAAATAAACATACTCAAAATTTTGCCTCAAGAAATTGAGAATACACCAATGAAATTTCGGTAATATTTCGAATAAAAACTAAGTGTCACTGTTAAGTTGCATGTCTTTGGGCTCTTATAATGGCCTCTAAACATCATGGTTCCGATTTGACCAATTTTTAATGGTATCTTAAGATATTTTTACCCCATTCTTCTTTCAACATTTGTTTTAAATAGATTTTGTTTCTATGTTTTTGAACCACTGTTTCGAGTATAGCCCAAATATATGGTAATATTCAATGGTATTGATGTCTAGCGTACTGTGTTGCTCTGTGTAACTGCTGTTAAAAATGAAAAAACACACTACATTTGGACGTTAAGAGCAGTCTGTTGGGGTCGTTGTCCTACTGGAAAAGGAAATTTCCATTTAAACTCAAATTTTTAACACTTTGATTCAGATTGATGCGTAGTATATCCTAGTAAACCATATGGTTTATAATGCCATCTATAAGGATTAAATTTAGTACTCCGAATGAAGCCATGCAACCTAAAGTCACAACGGAGTCGCCACCAAATTTAACTGTAGGTTGTAAATAATATAAATATCTGACTAACTTTCTTCCGAAAGGTATTAGTCTTCAACTAATAAATTTTTGCTCACTTCAAATGCTTTTTCCGTATTTGCAAGCTAATGAACATTTTCTCTCTAACGATGCGACTTTTATACCCAGCTTTTCTAACAGCAATTCGCACAGTTTTAGCACTTTCACTCGTGTTAGTGATTTGAAAAGCTTCTGAAGCAAGTTGGATGAATCACATGGTGGCAGCAATCTCGAGAAAAAAAGTAAAAATTTGGGTTTAGATATAAATTCCATTTTCCAGCAGAGCAACAACCTCAAACAGAATGCACATAACGTAAAAATATGGTGTATGTTTCCTTGTAAACAGCAGATAAACACAACAACACAGTACCCCGACATCAATGTCATTGAATATTATCATATATTATTGGCCATACCCGAAAAAGTAATTCAAAAACACATAATTAGAAACAAAATCCATATAAAAAATATTAGAAGAAAACTTGGGTAAAATATCTTCAGATATCATTAAAAATTAGTCAAATTTGAAGCCATGATGTTAGATGTCATTATAAGAGTCAAAAGACATGCAACTAAACAGTGACACTTTGTTTCTATGCGAAATATTACTGAAATTCCATTAGTGTACACTCAATTTTTTGAGGTAAAATTCTGAGTATGCTTATTTAAAATGCTTCCGAAATTTTTCAGTTAAGAAGTTTTTCTTTAATTTTTCTATTATTTTTACTCTAAATTAAACCCCTTGTTATGTGTAAAATTAAAAATGTGTAATGTTTGCACTTCTCCGTAATTTGTTATTTATACTGGAAGTCGGATATATCAAGTAAAAGTAAGGTGTCCTCTCAATTTTTTGGGTCACTGTATATCACACGAGCATGTATTGGCTCCGTCTTTAAAAAGTAGAAAAGGGGTGTTTTTTTTAATAATATAATTTTTTTCTTTTTAAATATTCCCTTTGTTAGTATATTTAAAGAATTACTTAATTCGAAATAAAAATGTTAATAAATAAGAGTTAATAATAAGGAAGTGCATTTCATTTGAAACAGTAGAAAAATGAAATATTGAAGTATACATAATATTAATCATAATATATTTATTGTTTTAACAACAATTTATGCCTTTAAAGCTGTGTACTATCACACGAAACTCGATTAACATCAGAGAGGAATAATAAATAACAGGCAACTGGGTACATTACGCTGTATTCATTTGGCCAAAGTAACTGCCCAAGTAATTTAACATCCAATTACCCTTTGTTTTATGATTTTTCAATCTCCACGATGTGCAATAAATTCAGAAAATTACTTTGGATCTATGCATTTGATGTACCTCGCACGAACATGAATAAATTTCTTTACTGACTAAATATCTGTAACATTTTAAACGTGCTCTAGTTTATCCTGGAATTTTTTATATAATGCGCTAACTATATTGTAGTGCAGAAGAGCTTAATTATTTATTACAGTGATTTCAATTCTTAAATAAAAAAGCTATTTACTTATTATTTTAAGGATATGAAAAAGAAAAATATGATTAACTAACCAATCTATTTTGGTTTCAGTAACATGTTTATCATCTCACACATTTTCAAAAAGAGATAATTACCTTCATTACCAATGATAGGTTACTGCATACTATAATATAGAAGTGAATCAGATTTAGAGCTTTAATCTCTCTGTTTAGAATGTATTAAAGAATATAATAAGTTGGCTTTTAGGTAAATATTTCCATTACCCCATAAACTTTCAAAGGTTCCGCTAAATTACTTTAATTCATGAAGCTCAAATTTGTTAAGATGATCCTAAGTTCATTATTTAAAACCTAATAAAACAGGCAATGAATGCTCTATAATTATATTTTTAATCATGTACTAATCCTTTAATCATATGTTATATCTTTTATTGTCAAAATATAATTTTGAATTTCAAATATTTCGTCAAAACTATTTAAATGGATATAAATTATCAACATCTTAAAGAATAACCATTTCATTCCTTTTGTTGCATATGCTTTAAAAGCATTATTTCCTTTTCCTCAAGAATTCGTTTCGCCTAGACAAAAAATACGGAGAAAGGAAGGAGGCAATCAATGCCATTATTAAAGTAAAAATAGAGACTCTGGGTTTATTGGGGGAAAAGAAGAAGACGAAAAAAGAGGTTAATAAAGATAACAAATTTTGCAAAATATTTTCGTCAATGGCATTGTTCAATCTGAGGTGATTTATTTTTTTCTCTTCGTCAATTTTTTCCATTACCTGACGTCGCTATAGCCTAGTATAACGAGCAGTAGAAGCGCGTGACAAGGGTTATGTTTTATTCTTCGGAAAGATTGTGTTCAATCAGATTCAATTTTTCTCTTTTTCTCCTATTTGGATGGTACGTTTTCATGCATTACTCATCTTTTTTCGTAAAATAAGGACTAAAAATCGATAAAATAAAAAGATTGAAAGCATTTTTTCCCCAAAAAATCTAAAGGACAAAAAGTAGGAGTATTTGACCGTAGGTATTTGTTTGCCAAGAGTAATCAATGCATGATTCAAATTGTTCATGTTTATCTTTTTTTTTAAATGTTTTGGAAAAAACTGTTTTGTCTTTTACAAAGATAATTTTCACTTCATTTAAAATACCTGGGAAACAAATATATGACGAAATGAATAAACAAATTCAAATAATTCAGAATGTTAGTGTAAAACGCATATATTTATTCATAGATTTTCTCAAAAAAAATCATTAACAAAACAGAAAATGCAATATTTACAAAGCTCATTAAAAGAAATCTATGTTTCATGGTATCATTTTACGAAGTTATTTTCTACTGAAATTTTTAAACATGTTTTTGAAAATAAATATTAACTTTAAATTGGCTTTCGGTACACTGATTTTTAAAAACTTTTTTCATCGAAGTATCAGAAATAGAATCATTCAACATCATTCAAAATTTTTCTTTTTTTTTTTTGTTTGAGTAAGTTATTATTTTTTTTCTTTTTACCTACAACAAAAAGCAACTTCACTTCATGTGCTTTTACAAACAAGAAATTTGAGCTTTAATTTTTTACATATAAAATCTCATTTATGTGTGTAATTTGTAATTGTAAGATTCTTTATTAAATTAAATTTATGGAAGACAATGAATCTGCATAATCAAAATTCACCCAAATATCAATACAAAGAATGATTTAAAATTATTATACCCATTATAATTAAAAATTTACTTTCATAGCAAAATTCTTAATTCAATGATTACAATTTATCCTAACAGAATGCCATTTGATAGCTGTAGGATAATTTTTAGAAGTAAAAACTGACGTGTAGTCATTCATTTTAAGAAGTTCTAGGACATTTAAGAGTTTTATTTATTTATTTATTGCGGAATTTTTGTTTAGAGCAGATTCCTTGAGCAAAAATTTGAAATATTAAATAAAATGTCCAATTAACAATCATTTGAAAAAAAAGAAAATACTCTTAAATACACTGAAGTGACAAAAGTCATGGTATGACTGTTAATATCGTGTCGGTCCTCCTGTTGCCCGGCAAAGTGCAACAACTCGACGTGTCATGGAGTCCAAAAGTCGTTGGAAGTCCTCTGCAGGAATATTGAGCCATGCTGTCTGTATAGACGTCCATAATTGTGAAAGTGTGGATGGTGCAGGAGTTTGGGCACGAATGGACCTTTCGATGATGTCCCAAAAATGCTCGATGGGATTCATATCGGGCGATCTAGGTGGCCAGATCATGCGCTGGAATTGTCCGGAATGTTCTTCAAACCAATCGCGAACAGTTCTGGTCCGGTGACATGGCGCATTGTCATCCATAAAAATCCCATCGTTGTGTGGGTACGTGAAGTCCATGAATGGCTGCAAGTGATCTGCAAGCAGCTGAACATAACCATTTCCAGTCAATGATCGGTTCAGTTGCACCAGAGGACCGAGTCCATGCCATGTAAAAACAGCTCACATCATTATGCAGCCACCACCAGCTTGAACAGTGCCTTGCTGACAGTTTGGGTCCATGGCTTCGTGAGCTCTGCGCCACACTCGAACTCTCCCATCAGCTCGTAACAACTGAAATCGTGACTCATCTGATCACGCCACGGTTTTCCACTGGTCTAGGGACCAGTCGATATGCTCACGAGCCCAGGAGAGTCGCTGCAGGCGATGTCGTGCTGTCAGTAAAGGCACTCGAGTCGGTCTTCTGCTGTCATAGCCCAAGGAAGACAAATTTCGCCTCACAGTCCTATCGGACACGTTCCTCGTACGTCCCACATTGATTCCTGCAGTTATTTGACGAAGTGTTGCGGATCTATTAACATTGACCATTCTTCACAGACATCGGCGGTCTCGGTCGTTAAGTGCAGTTGGTCGCCCACTGCGCTGTCCATGATGGGATGTGATGCCTGAAATTTCATACTCTCGGCACACTCTTGATACTGTGGATCTCGGAATGTTGAATTCACTAACGATATCTGCAATGGAATGACCCATGCGTCCAGCTCCAACTAACATTCCACGTTCAAAGTCTGTGAATTCTCGTCGTGCCACCATAAATCACGAAAAACCTGTTCACATGAATAACTTGAACACAAATGAAAGCTCTGGAAAACGAACTGCGCATTCATAATTTTTCGCTGCGATACTACTGCCATCTGTATATTTGCATATTGCTATCCCATGACTTTTGTCACTTCAGTGTAAATAGAATTTTTAAATTTATCACTGTGCCCAAATTCTTTTATAAATTTTTAAAAAGATGTTTCAGGGAGAATTTTTTAAAATTATATTTATTTATTCAAATGTAAAATACAGTTTTAAAAGAACAAATGCAAAATTATATCTGAAACTCTTACTAAAACACTCGCTCTGATTAAAAGTTTTAATATATTGCAGAAATGTTTAAAGTTATTTAATTTTATTTTTAATGTGTGTTTTAAAAAACGTAATAAATACAAAGCATTATGTCTTTACGAGAATATTTATTTAACTATAGATTTTTAAGCATGATGCTACGTTTCTCGAAAAATATACAAATGGTATATCTTGAAAATTATTCACTCGATAACAAATGGTGACAAATAAAAATCTCACACGAATCGTACACATTCATTTTTTTCAAAAATATCTTCTGGCAAGAATAAGGTTAAACTGGTCAAATAATTAAATGTGAATCATTTTATGTCGTTTTTTAATATGTATGTGAGATTAATTTTTCTCTTACACTGTATACGTAGAGGGAGGAGCTAATATTATGTTATTAAATTTAGTTTTTTTAAAGCAGGAGGAAAAATTCGTTTTCTCTGTTTAACAATATAAAAACATTGTCCCGCAAAATGTGAATTAAGCATACACGATAGTTCTCTGGAGAAGATAGTCTGATCTATCCAAAACCTTCTTTCATACTTTTAAAAAAATTACTGCAAAGCAAATTTTAAATAGCGAGTAGGTGGAACACTGTCATCATAGAATGCTCCACAGCAGATAGTGGTAATTTACCTTGAAAAATAGAAAATAGCAACTTCCTATCCCGACTCCACTTTACAGCCATTTATTATCATGGAAACCTAATTTACAGTATCTGAAAATTTAAACGCAACCTCTTTTTATTGAACAGCATGAAACATTTACCAATGCTTAGAATTACATTAAAAAAAGTTATTGTAAGTGAAAATGGATGGCTGTTTATTTTTATGAAGAAAAGAACGTTAATTTTATTGAGTTTGATTGATTTATTTGCTGTATATCCGTCGAGCATAAAGATTAAAAAGAAATGAGATTTATAAACTAAAATTTGACATCGACAGTCACGATTTGGGAAAGGTTTGCTTCAGAAAGAATTGTTTTAATAATTTTCTTACGTTTTAGCATGGAATTATAAGTATAACAAGATGTTCGTGATGAAAATATGGTTTGAAGTTCCGCTTTCAACACCTGCCGATTACTTGCTTCTATCAAACAATGCATCCTTTTAAACTTCATATTCAACAAAATTATCGTTTGAATTCATTTGGTACAGAAGTACGCAAATGATACGGATTTTAACTTTAAGGAGATTTTATGGCGTATTTTGGATAGAGGAACCTACTAAGAAAAATAATTATACAGAACTGGAGATGAAATGGAAGGCATTTCATTGAAAAAGAAGTGTTTGAAAGGAGGATTTCAACTATTATAAACATTGTTATTACGAATTAAGACGATTATTTTGAATGAATGATGTCTCATAGGTGGTATGTGCCCCATTCTAAATATTTTGTTCAATATTCATCGAATCCACACACATAATACATACCTCATTAATAAATAATAATGAAAATTTGGAAAAAAAATTCTAGAAATTCTTAATTAACATTTATCTTATATTTTTACTGACTTCCTAGATCTATTTTACATAAATTCATCCTATTTACCTTATGTACAATTTTACGTTCGAAATGAGCTCCCTTTTATAAAAAACCTTTCAACAACAACAGAAAGGAGTAATATCTAGTATAAGACTGAAATATCATTATTTAATTTCATTCTTAGTGAAGTAAAATGAAAACATTCTTTTAATAAAAATACTTTTGAAGAATAAAATTATTGTTCTAAATATGTGTGATGTAGAAAAGTTGTTAAAATTCTCATGTTGTGTAGCTTGAGAGCTCTCAGAACGTAAACTCCTTTTCTGCCAAATATTCATACTAGAAAATATGAGTAAATATTTGTCAGAAAAGGAGAACTGAACTATCTTTATAATTGTTCAAAAATATAAATAAGTAACTCCTTTTAAAGGAAAGAAAACACTTGAATAAAATATGCAAAGAGTTTTTAAAACGATCTAGCACTATAATGAATTATGCTACTGTTGTGCGAATTTTTTAAATAAGTTAGACAGTTGTAAACTTTAATAATAATTAAAATGTTTCTTAAAAATAACTTGGAGTGAAATTTGAGCTGTAAATTAATGCATGAAGATTTTCTTTAAAAAAAAAGTCTTCGATAAAAGCGTTACGAACTTATTCCCCAACCCAATAGTTTTATCAGAAATAACATCATTATTACTTCGAGTATATTCACGATAGCGGCGTTTAATTTTTTTCAATGCAAAGTTACGTTATCCCCAATAAAAATATTAAAACAAAGCACCGAAATTTTATCATGTTGAATAACATAGGATTTTTTTAAAAAAAGATACTTTTATTCGATCGGTTTCGAGTGAATGAGATTTAAGAGTATATACTGAATTTTTAACATATAATCAAATGCGAAGGGGAAAGTAAGATAAATTAAATATATATATTGAATATAAACTTGAATTATTCGCAGTGCATAAAAATATACTTCTGTTTACATCGAAATTGCTTTGTCATTACAATTTTTTCCGTTTTATTTCTCTGTTGAATAGCGTCGCTTATAATGCGCAAAGCCATATTCTCAAATTCCATTTGTTTTAAAAACACTTGTTGAAACACCGTCTTACTCTCAACAGATGCCTATCCATCAGTGTCAAAAAGAAAGATATTGTATAAAGTTTATGATATAAAATTGAGTAAGTGCAAATTATGAAAGCTCAAAAAGAAAATATGTGAATTATATGATAAAAAAAGAAAATTCTTTTAAACTTTAAGCCATTATTATTTAATTATTATTGCTTTATTGAAACCATCCTGTCTATTGATATTTCTGACTTGACATCTATTGGCCATATGAAGACTTACCGATTGTTAGATATCAAGCAATCTGAATTTTTATATACGATTTTTGCGATGTGAACGCCAATATGGATTACTTTTTATATTTATGAAACACTCAAACAATATATTTACCCTAAAAAGATGGTAGTTATTATTTTAGAGCAGCTCAGTTATTATTTTATGCTCAGTTCTTGAGTTATTGAAATTATATTTCTAAATCATGATATTAATTTCTTTCCTTCAACAGTTGAAGCGAAATTATGCTATCAATGAGTCAATTCCTTTTCACGTGACAAATATCAAGTTTTGGAATCCAATGCATATATTTCAGAAAATAAAGACTTGATTGCCATTTGTGATATAATGACTTGTTACATATTGCTCTCTTACGCTCATCATGTAATGGGCGTCGTTTGAAACTCTCCAATATATGAATAAGAAGGGAAATACACTAAAACGAATATAAAAAGATAAAATTATTTATTTAAGATGAATATTTGAATCTATAAAAATATTGAAGAATATCTGAGTTGACAACTTTGAATTAAAATTCAGACTGCCATTCTCATGAAGTTACGATCTTTTTTACTAATAAGCTATTTTTCACAATCAGTATTAGGATTCAGATTCATCATCCTTGGTGGTACTTAGTAATGATTGATAAAAAAAATTAGAATTTTTTTATTACGGATAATTGTTTTCATAAATGTGCAGAATACTTCAATCACAGGTACTCATTTAAAAATATCACATGAAATGCAAAATTGTTTATTTTATAAAAATTATTTTATTTTTATTAATGAAATTTACGCCTGATTCGTTGCAATAGACTATCATTGATTAGTTCTCGAATTATTTTCGTGAAATAATAAAGAATATTTCATTTGCATAAGCTATTAATTTTGTTCCAACTCATTTTTTCATTATTTTCTTAGAGTAAATAGTTGGTATTTATTTTCTTCGCCAAATGTAGATTTATTTCATCATTTTATAGATTAATCTTTATTCATGCTGGTCTTTTCAAAAGCAGTGTGGCTTAGTTTCTTCAAAAATTTGAGCAGAATGGGTATAATTAAATAAAAAACCGATCCCTTTATAAATAAATCTCATTTTAATGTGCTTATACAAAATAATGCTAACAATATTAAACGTCTTTATTTTCTAGCAATAAACGAAGAATTTTCTATGTAATAGAGTTGCTGAGTAATTGATATAAGCAACTTTAAATGCCAGAAATTAATATCGCGTTGTTTCGGTTATTTTTTTTAATCGGGGGAATTTTATTGAAATTTTTAACCCTATTATTTTGAAAGCTGTTAAAATCCTGGATTTCTTAATTGAATTAAAGAAATAATGATTTTTTACGTGAAAAATGATACTGTTAAATTATTTTGAGACAGAAAGACCATACAAATTATAAACTCAACTTATTCATCAAGTATAAGTAAATGTAAAGGAATTTACATGTCAGTGTAAAAAAAAACAATGGCTAGATATCGGTAAAGTTCTGGAATAAAATTCATTTTAAAGAGATTAGACAATCTGAAGATAATATCAGAACATTTTTCTATCTATTTTGTTTTAATAATATCAGAAAAGTAAATGTTATTGCTGATAAAGTAAATATGTCGAGGAATTTATAAGTTTCCTATTTGCAACTGCATTTACACAGCTTATCTTAATTTTGATGGTTAAGATTTATTAGAAAAATTAAGCTAATTTGAATATACACATAATAATTTACATTTTCATTTACTTTTATTGACAACAAAAGATATGTATTCTGTTATTACTTTAATCGAAAAGTATTGTTTTCATTCTAGTAGTTAATAACGAATTATAAAAGATTTCAGATTTTAACAAAGTCTAACATAAACAAAGGGATTACTTCAAGTAAGTCAAATTTTACAAAGCAAATTTTACTTCAAGTAAGTCATTCGACTAGAGAAAATTCGGGTAAATTCGCTTCAAAAACTCGAATGAAGTTTAATGAATCTGCAAATTCATTCTATAAACTGTAATGAAATCCCTTGAATCCCGAGTTACTTGAGAGTAAATGTTACATTAGAAACTTTTCATGTTTTTATGAAAACTGTCCTATGGGTTTTCGGCGGAAGGAGTTCAGTAGATAATGGTAAAAGATGCTTTATTCTATGAATATTCCTGAAAATATGGAGTGTTGGTGCCAAGATGTACATGAAAACAGCACTTACAACACAAACAAATAGTTAATTAAAATACATATAAAGCGTTCAGAGTGCAAAGCTAGAGAGCTCTACCTGCAATCAACACAAGGAATTTCTAGAAGAATCTTGATTCCCAATAGTGGCAGGGTCAAACTACTTGCATTTGCCAAAGCATTCTATTTTGTGGCCAAGACGGAACGGTATTAATTAATCATTCATTAAGAATATCTGTAAACACCTCTTTCAAAAATAATGCTTACATAGCAAAGAATCGATATTACAGATCCGTAACGATGTAATCAAACAAGAAGGATATTTTGTGCTTCTAGAAAGCTAAACATTGAAAAAGTTGACCGTTTTTAAGTCAATTCAAATTAACTGTTCATGATCATGAAACTTAATCTTTTCCCATGACCTAATATATGGTATCATATTCATCTTTCATTTTTCACCTGACTTCATGTATAAGAGCAAATACTTTTTTCCTTTCAAGTGACTCTTTTGTTCAGGATATAACACTCTTAAAAGTGTAAAATGTATCATAATTAGCTACGTTCAAACTCGAAAAGTAGACATAATAGAGAAAACTGTTTTCATGTTTGGAAACCAGTGCATCAATTATACTTAAAATCTACTAAGAAATTTCCATGTACTGAAAAAAAAAAAACTTTTTTCTCTGTATTATCATTTAGTCCTGTTATAATGATGCTTGTACTCTTAACTAAGAAACAAAAGGTACTTGAGAATAAAAGACTGAATTTCATCAATCAGAAAAGCTTATTTCCTTTTCAATTGCGCTACACAGTTTATTGAAATTATCAACAGTAGTGCTGCTAGAAAAAGATTTTCAGTTTTTTTATAAAGTACCGAGAGCCGTGTAAAAAAATTTTAAAACACAAAACAAAGTAGAGAAGAATAAAAGCGCAATTATGAGACCGAAATACAATGAATAAAGAAACTATACTTTTCCCCGAGAAGGTAGTCTTTTCTTTTCGATAGATGAATGTATGATAAACATCTTAGAGATATCATTGATAACAAATGGCCATGAAAGCAGATTTTTTTAATCACATCTTTGTGATGCTTCTGTATTCACGATAATTTTCCATAGATCATTAATTGAATTGTGTGAATACATCTAATAGGACGGTATACCAGAGATATTTTGAAGGTAAGAAAGTTTTAACTCAAATAGAAAACTAAAGAAATGCATTTCATACTCTTCAAAGAATATAATATGTGTGTAAAATAAGGCATCACTAAAATGCATCTTAAGACCACTTTTCATAATCTTTTTCTATAAAAGATATTAATTTTAATTACCATGAAAGGAATTACCAGTGCTAATAAGTTTTATTTTAACTAAATTTTAAAGAAAAGTGCAACTTTACCATTTTGAGGAAAAAAATTAACATGAGTATAAATGTTCCACATTAAATAAAGCCATAAATATTTTCTTTATTTCATAATTCAGATATTGAATAATTCTTTGACATGCATGGCAGTTTATTCGTTTTTCTAAGTTTATAAGATAATATATGAATATAATAAATGAAATTCAGGATTTGCATATCCATTTCTGGATCAAATCTATATTTGTAGCAAATCGTAAGTATAATGAAATTTTAATGCTTTATTACAGATACACAAACATTCAGAAAAGTTCTTATATTCTCTATACTCAGTAATTTAAAGGGATGTAGAAATGACAAAAACAGCATTTGACATAGGTAGCAAAAAGATGAAATACATGCATTCAAAATAAAAGCATGAAAATTGTGTCTTTATTGAGAAAACATTAGAATCTGAGTATTGCATCATCACGAAACTACTTTTATATGCTTACACATTTCTGTTAATAACAAAAAAATCGCATTTGCAGCATTCATCCAGCAAATAAAATGAATAATTATATCATTTATTAATATTACCAAAATCTTAGCTCTTTCAAACATGTTTTTATTACAAATAAATAAAAAAATCTGCCCAAATCTGCCTTTGTTAAAAAAAAAAAAGATATTGAAATATATTTATGTAAGTATACATTGTATGAAAACTATTCAAATTCATGATATTTTACGAAATTGATTTTATATTTATTTCAAGTAATTATGAAAATGTGCAAATATTATATCTGGCTAGATAAAGTATAGTTTGAAATATATTTTATTTTGAAAATTAAAGAAAGAAAAAAATTATTATTTAAATATTTATATACTGTGATCATCTGAGAAAGAATTAATTCTTAACGAAGGATTTTTAGCCTTTCTTGATTTCAGAAAGCGCCGTAAAACGCTCGTATTTTAAAGAGAATTTAATACTTTTTGCGTATTATTGCAAAAAAAAGATGTATTTAAAAATGTTTTAATATGCGAACACTTCTTTGAAAAGGAATGAAGTAAATGAAAGTAAATGAAGCTTTTTTAAAATCTAAATTTGCTTTATATTCCTCTTAAGTAAACATAAAAATATCCAGAATATTATTTCTCAATAAAAATAATGCATAAACTTTATTGTATTTTTATTTATAAGAATACATTTATGTAAAGTGTTCATCTAAAATTATAAAGGATTCAATTAGAAATTATTTGAAATTTATTCAAAAGGGAATAAACTTTAGTTTGTTTTATGAAATGTAGCCTCATACTTGCTACAAAATGGTTTGAAAATATTCAGAACATTATAATCTGAAGCAAATTAGAGTAATCATTTATATATAAATCAAATAAAACTAAAATGTTAATGCGCTCACCTGAGAAAGAGAACGGAACGCAACTTCAGTTAGAAAAGATGAGATTATAGACAGATTACTATAAAGCGAGGGCTCAACACCACGTCGGGACACTGAAGCGACCACTTTCCACCGTAATCTTGAAATGTATAAACGTCGGTCAGCGGCTTCGGACGGCCAGCTGGATCAAATGACCAGCGCATGAGTTTCAAGAAAGGTTACTATGGTTACCCACGCTTTCCACTGTTAAAGGAGTATCAGAAACAATTTTTCTCTACCCAGCCATTCATCTTTTACGAAACTTTTATTCTTTTATACATTATATCTTTTTAAGTTAGCCGCGCAGAGAAATATTTTGATGCGGCACAAAAAATAAAATTACATTTTTCATTAAAAATAAAGTAGCAGAAGTTAAACTAATTAATAGTTAAAAGGTTAACAGATAAATGAACCATGAAAACACGATAACCGCCAGCACACGAACATGTAAAAAAGAGATCTCAACACTAAAAATGAAAAGCCTTAATAATGCGGGTTGAAGTAACGTGTTACCGTAATAGTTTAAGTCAAACAAATGGCGAAGTTGCTTTTAAACCTCTTAGTGTGATGAAAAATAAGCATTTTAAGCATAATTAGAAGAGCTGTAGATTGTAAGTTTCCTTTTTTATATATTAGGAATCAGCAAACTTTTGAAACAAAAAGGACAAATTCTATCCTTATTAAATACAATGGAAACTCTTTAGAATATAATACTGCTTGGTCAAAATTTATTCCTTTCATTATTAAAAATATCTTTAGAGAATTGCAGGTACTTGGTAGTAGATCTCCTTCTTTGAACTTCTTACATATCGGTCTTTTCTTTTACAGCTCGAATAAATATAATAGTATTCGCTTCTTCTTACGTAATAATGCTATTTAAGGGGCTTATTTTTATATACGGCTATCAAGGTCTTCTTAGGCTTACATAAAATAGTTAATAATCTGTTGAAAGACGTGGGGAACAGAGCGATAGATGGGATGTAGTTTCCCGGTTATATTTTAAAAATACTTTCTGGCTATAAATTTACTTCGTAATTAAATAATTAAAATTCAACCAAAGCAAATTTTTTAAAAACAAAATGAAAATTTCAAAACCACTCTAAATTCTATTAAAAAGAAATAAAAAAACTAGGACAATAATGACTGATATTTTTATTTTTATCTTTTTTAATAAATTTATCTAAACATAGTGATATATTATATTTATTTGTGTGTTCTGTCCCTAACTGTCAAGAAAGAATGAATGCACAAATATGGTTCCTATGTCAAAAATAGCTATTGCGGTAAAAGCATTTGAATCATAATGTGCTAAAATGATTAGAACATTAAATTCAAAAAATAGATCTATACCCTTATATGGTACGGTAAAACTATGTAGTTCAGCATATGTTGATCCAATATTCTTAAAAAATCTTTTTGGAAGGCTTTCTAAGAAATATAATAAAGGAGTGGTTATTCAAAAGCCATGAATATATTTTTTGAATTAAAAAAATGAGAAATTACTTTAATATTAATTAGAACAAATCTTATGTTTATTTAAATAAAAAAAAACTCACTCGAAAAATTGTTATTTGTAGTTTTAATCCATCTATAAAATAATCATATTTCTTGAGATAGATTTTTTTCAGAAAACCTTCCGTATATCTGGTTTTCAATTAATATTTATTTTGAGGCACAACTTAGCATGAATAATATTTCGCTTAAATTTATATTATGAGAATTCTTGTTAGAAAGTGACCACTCCCACTTTAAATTTGTAAATTAGAGAATACTGAAATTGCAAACTGAGCACTTGCTTTTGGCCAGGAGAGAGTAAATATTGGGGGTATCTTTTCATTTAGATATCTTTCAATTGACAGTGGAATATAATTTGCATTACTTATTAAAATATCATTCTTAAACTGGTCTTAGTATCTTGTAATTTTGCAAAATCCATGAAACAAATGAAAAGTCATTATGCTGATAATATTTTATATAATTTTTATTAATGAAAGTATAAAAGGACCTTTTTATTTTCAATTTTAGTTCATGTCCATATAAGAGTAATCAATTAAACTTAATTTGCTGAATTTTGTCATTAATTCATTGATATTTATCAAACACAAAGCAATATTCAAAATCAAACTTGAAGTGAGTTAGTAACTTTAGAAGTTTATTAGAATAATTTAATGAGTTTGATATCCAAGGGAAAGACACTTTTTTGCCTAAACCCATCACACAGAATAAAAAAAACGGGTCAAGGAATAATACTATTAACATTTGAAGGAAAAAACAAGTTCTTGTAAAGTAAAACAATGAGACAAATTCATAGACGCCTAGCAGTTGGGATTTGGTTAGAAAATATGTGATAAATGGAAAAAAATATCAGTAAATATTTTTAAAAAATATTGGTCAAAACTAAAACGCCTTTCAAAAATTAAATGGAATTATTTTTTCTTTCTGAACAAAATACCCATTCCTCAATCAAAAATTAATAAAAATTCTCACTATTAAAATGAGTATTAAATATCTTTAAAAATATATCTTACAAGAAGGAAATTTTCAATAAATTCAATCTCATTTTATCTTGATTTGTTTGTAAGGTGATATTTGGCATCATAATTACTTTTCTATCGAGATAAAAAAAAATCTATTATCTTTAAGATGAGCATTTATGAATTTTTGACAATATATATTTTACTATTGATTAAATGATGCTATTTCGATAATGCAGTACAAGAAAGTGCGACTTTTTATATTATTATGATTATTATAAGCAGCTATGTTTTTTCTACTGGACGAATTCTACATGCCCGCCCCCCGTTAATTTATCCTTAGAAAAATTAAAATGTCATAAAATTAATATTTCAAATGTCTTTATTCACTTTTAAAAATAACATCCACACAATATTTGCTTTTACTTCTTTTCATGACCAAGGAAACATAGCTGAAAATTATAAGCATTTTGACCTATTTTCTGAAACAGAGTTTTCAGTCACTTTTAGAAATCTTATAGGACCAGTTTTGCATGGTTTTGATTCTTTACGTTTTTACGGATACAGTGACTTCACTTTATTCGTTTTAAGGATATTGAAAGTCATATTATTGACCAGAAATGTAGATGTACAATATTTAATATATTGAAAAGCATACTCAATGCCGAATTCAAGCAGTACAATTCCATAAAAGATTTTTTAAAAATAAAAAAATAAAAACTTTTCGCAAATAAATCCAAGCAAAAAACGCATAGAAATAATTATGAAGAATGTTTCTTAGATAATTTTTAAATACGATAAAAGGCTATTATTTTAATGAAATATAATGATTATTTTAATCTTGAATTAGCTTTTCAAAAAAGATATTATTTTTTTAATGTATCCTCTAACACGGCTACAATAAATTATAAACTTTTGTAGTGAAGAAAGTTAATCACTGCCAATACAAAAAAAAAAAAAACATTGCTTATAAAATATGGAGTTTTTTAACATTTGGCAAAATTTTAAAACTTTTTTTAAAATAAGTGAATTGGAAATTCTTTATATTTGGTCTGAAAATGTATAGTCAAAAGATAAGCTGGTCTATGATAGTCGTTTGAACTTTTAAGATTGCTTTAATTTCGGAGAAATCTATTGGTATAATTTGGCAGTTATTCAGTTCGCAGGGAAAAAATGTTAAAGACAGTAAAAAGAAAGGAAATCCCCCACACCTTCATTTTTAATGCCAGTTTATAAAGATTTTATTCTAGGAATTTCATCTATGAAAGAAAAAAAAAACACTGCCAGACATAGTGTCATTATCTAAAAGACTGCATGTCTCCTATAAAGAACCCACTGCCCTTTATTTGCGTGCTTTACAAGTAAAAATATTCACCACCCTAATAATCGTGATTTGAATTCAATATTAATAACGCTTTATTTTAGCCATGAAGAATTATTTCCCTTTCATGACAGTAAAGTACTATTTTCCATTTACGTGTGGGAAGAAAATACTTTTCAGATTTGAAATTTTTGTGTTGTGTCTGAAAGGCCAATTAAGAGTTTTTATTCTCAGAAAATGTGCGAAAAGCCCGCATTACATTTTCTCACAATGTTAACAAATAACTTTTGTAATTTTCGTTGTTTTTAAACTATTGAAATTCTGAAAATATTCACTTCATGGTAAAAAAGAAATGCAGCATCAACAGTTATGATTTGCAAATTAAATTAGCAAAATAATAATATAAAATCCCTAATAAAATTGCTGATTGAGTGATTTATTTTAAGAATATATTTATTCTAGCTAAACAAAAGTGAAAAAAAAAAAGAATATTCTTTCTCAAAATAAACGAAATGTAGCAAAAACAGCTGTTTATTTTATTTCTATTGCGATCAAAGTCTTTAAGTGAAAGAATTAGCTGATCCAAAAATATGATATATCATGCAAATGACAGTGATAAATTCTTAATAAGCATTAAGCATTTGCTAAATATTTTTTAGGAATGAAAACACTCTAGTATATTTATATCATAATCGTGATCACAAAAGCGTCTTCTATATTCATATCTAATTACTTTAAGATGCTTTTGAAAACCCCTCCCTTTCTTGACCTCAGTGGCAAAATATATACTAGATATCTACACTTCAAAAGTATTGATTGTTGCATCTGAATTGGTAAACAAACAAAAGTTCATTTAGTTTCAAAGGATGATGATAAATAAGTGTACAGAAGGCGGCGTCTTATCAAAAAAGAATCAGGGAAATTTATATTTTAAACTCTGCAAGTAAGTGCTCTTGAAAAGTGTTAGGTATACGATAAAAGAATACTTTTTGATAACAATACATTTTCCAGTCTTTAAACAATCTTATCGTGAATCGTCAAAGAAAGAACTTGAGACTCAATTGTATTAGAGTGAATGTGTTTCGAAGTGAAACTGATAAGTTTTTTGCAGTGTAACGATAGTTTTGAATCATCTTATAAATGCGTATAAATTTATTTTCCAGAGATAATTCTTTGCCCGAAATTACGTAATGTTTACGGTATTAAAAATGGAATGTTTTTATTATAGTTAGTAAAACCACAATACAAATAGCTTTCATTTATATTGGTGAGAATAATTCCTATCTTTCACCACCTCAGGAAATTCCGTATGCGAACGATTATAGATTATTATAGAGAATGCAATTTAAACATATTTTTTGTATTGCAAGCATTATTTTGATTTGAGGCCAACTTTAAATAAGAGTAATTACTTGCGAAAATGCCTTCAGATTTGTCTGGATTTTTTCAGTAACTTCATATAAAAGCATTTGTCATTGCAAAAACTTGAGATAATTTTACAATACTACACTGAATAATGTCTCAAATTTGTAAAGTTTAGAGATTTTTATTAAATTATAAAGGATTATTTTTTGAGGAAACCACTGTTAAATTATTCAGAACAAATTAATAGATCAAAATAAAAAGTTTTCATCGTATTAATGAATATATATGATGGCTGTGTTTGGGTCTATGAGAAATTAACAGCACAAACGTTCTATCGTCATTTCAATCTGTAAAAATTAAATTATTAGAAGTAGTATTGCCTTTTCCCATTTAGATCACCTATCAATAAATACAGGAACGGTCTCTTATAGAAAACAACAGTTCATTTAATATATTCAATTAAACAGGGCATAGATTTCCAGAAATTCCTGACATAGATTTCGAAATGTATTTTGTTTTGGCACTAAAAAGTTAAAATCTATAACACAACCATACCAGACAAGAAATTTAGGTAATTTTTTTTTTGAAAATTTATCCTTAATAAATTACTGGAATGATTAAATTTATCACTAATTTGAATTGGATTATTGGAGCAAAATTTGTAAAATCATTTCATGGTGCTGGTATGCGGATATAAGAAATGGTAACGATATATTTAGAAAATTAACTAGCTATTGTATTTTGTCAAATCTCATAAAAAATTTGAATGTGGTTGGAAAAAAGGGCAAAAAAGATGAATAAATGTTTTGGCATTCTAAAACTGTTTATCCAGTTTACAATCTTCATATTGAATATGAATCAATCTGAATAACATTTGTAAACTAACAAATGTTAAAATGAAATAGATGAAAGCTGTACCGTAATGATTTTCGGTTATCAATTACGTTTAATTTTGTCAAAAGATCTCTCACTACGTTAAATTTAGTCACCTATTCCGTATTCTCAAAAGTTTATTTTCTTTTAGAGAAATAATCTACATTCTTCATCAGCTCATAATTTTTTAGATTTAAAGAAAATCTATGCATATAATGGGTTTCATAAAATACTTTTATAAAATTCTCATTAAATGCCTTCATGCCATATTATCTGTAAAATGATTGGGGCGAAGTGTAAAATGTACTAAGTCAACCAAGAATGTAAATTTATGCTCAGGTGATAATAAAGTCACAATTACACACAGTTTTTCGTCATAATTTAACATTGGAAATCACTGCGCATTTTTCAGTAACAAAAACAGTTAACGTCACAACATAGCATAGGACTTAGAGTAAATTCACAATTACGCTAGTCATATGGCTATGATGTCACACAGTCTGGTTTCATTAATTTTCAATAAAAATTTTCTATCTGGCTAATAATTTTAGTTGTAAATCTAACTTAAAGATAAGCTGAACTTCTAATAATCTCATTATTTTCTTATACAAAAGATATTTGAATATGCCAGATTTTTTTTCCTTTTTAAAAGATAATATCATCTTAAAAATAAGCACTTCCAGGGCATTTTAAAATATAATAGTCAAGATAAAGATATTTTTATATTTAACCTCATACTTCGTGAATAAATTGTATGGTATTTGTACAATCTATAAAAATATATCCAAATTTCTTCTCATTAATCACAAACATACAATCATTTTAAGGTTAGTAGTGACTTGCGGTGAAAAAATTCTGGAGTCATATTGATTATTACTAATTAAAGAATGGATAGTAATATTCTCTAATGCCTAATTGTAAGTGGTCTTAAGTTTTTTTTTTTTTTTTTTTTTTTTTGTAATTTCATTCTTCTTTTTTACTTAAAAATGCATAATATATTTTAAAATTAAATTAGTATAACGTATTTGACATAGATTATGTGAACATGAACTTTCACTTAAAACAGCAAGCACTTGCTTTCATCCATTTTTTAAGCAACTAATGTCAATTTTATGCTATTTGCTTCCAGGAGATATGCATTAGGACATACGAGGGGAAAGTTGTTCAATAATTACAGAATAAACGATTCAATACTTTTTTTTTTTTTTTTTTGCTCATTTGTACAAGAGACAATATAAAGCGGCTGAACGCTACTCATTTTTTAATACAAAAATCCAGAGTAATAGCTGCAATTAAATTTTGAATACTGTGAGAGTAATGGGAAATTTTAAAAATTCCTTTAGCAACACAAAAAATTCCAATGAATTCATTCCTAGATACTATTGTAACAAAAGCAGTTGTAGCAGATGATACGATATAATTATTCACTGACTCACAAATGAAGCTATATTGCTTAATTTTCTTATTTTATATTCAAACTATGAGTAAAATTTAATCACACCTGTTAATTTTATTTAGGTTTTGGTACACTTTCAATAGATAATTTAATTTTTAGACATTTTAAACTATTTTCATTGTCAAGTATCGAAAACTTTATATATGGGCAAGATAATTACTCTAGTTGCTTCACTGAGTAGTTTTTAAACGGGAGACTAAAGAATTAACTGTATTGAAAACAAAAATAATTTTGTGACATAATGTTATTTAAATGCCTTGCAAACAAATATCACAATCTTTACATTGTGCACTTGGATTTTCAGCGAAATTTATCTTTTTAAGTTTCAACTATCTTTATTGCTTCTGGGTAATGCAACTGAATCGTAATATTTTGAAATTTTTTATTTTTAGAAGACTATTCATTTTAAAGAATTCTTCAAATCATTAATTTACAATATTAATATGAGATATTTCCACTAGAGGGAAAAAAATATTAGTTATTTTAATAGCTAACTAATATAACCATAGTTAGAATACTTGTTTTCAGGAAGATTTCCTTTTAAAACTGAATGAAGCTGGGAAGACGAAAGATTCTGTTTGTGAGTATATGGGTTCCACATCTGACGAGCTCCAAATCTTAGCTGAAAATACGTAAATATGACGTAACATGAACCAAAATGGGCTAATTAATAATCAAGTATTTAATTTGTTTAGACAAATGCAATATATCTATTTTACGCTGTGCGTTAATGCCAGAAATAGAACAAAATAAAGAGGGATACAAGCATTATTACTGCAACCCTAAATTAATACTCACTGCTTTTGGAATCTGCCTTGCCTATTTATAAAGAAGCAAAAAGAAAGATGTTTAAGAAAGTGAATAAATATCCAGGTGGGATAATATTTTCTTTATTGAATTTTGATAATCTTCTAAAATTCTTATAACTTAGGATCTTTTTTGTGAGATCTTCATAAGCTTTGTTATTTTAAGCAAGAAAATTAGATAAGATAAAACACTTTTTTATTAATTACTAGTTGATACCCGGCTCTTTGCTGCCACAGAAGAAATAATTTTAAAAGCCCCGTTTGAAAATTAAAATAACTTTCTTGTTTAATTAGGAATGATAGAAAGAAGAACACTTATTTTCGTATCGGAAATGATACGTTCATTTTATTTTTATAGGTTACATAATTTTACTATACTTATAACCATCCAGAGAGTCGAACTAATAAGTATTCAAAGTTTTATCGCAATTGGATGAGTGGTACGGCATCGCATAGGAGATATACAGACAAATATTTATTTTTATATAGATGTGCAAATATTTTTAAATCATGATAATGATTATTAAGAGAAATGAGGATTTTCAGTCAAAATTTATATGAAGTTACAAACTATAACCATCGGAATGGGCAGGTTATGATATTTGTATAAGAAATAAGTTATTGTGTGGAATATTATTTTAAAATGACTGTGTTTTTATTATTTCATTCCATCTGATGAGACCTAGAGAATTCTTTACTTCTAGTATTGCTTTTGGAATTCTCTATGTCGTCGAAATAAATTATTCATTCGAACTGACATCCTTTTCTTAAGAGTAAACATAATTAATACATAAATATTGGTTCTTTGATAAAATGAACCAGTTTTAATGAATATTAGAAATTCTTCAGGCTGATTCCATGATATAAGAAATTATTTTCTTGATAGCTTTAATTATTGCAATTCCAAAAAAAGTTATTAAAAATGGAATATAACCTAAAGGAACCTATGACATATATTTCCATAATTTCTATTCGTAAATATTTTTAATTGAAAAATGCGTTTTTTTATTGTTTTGTGGATCCTTTACCAATGAGAAGAATTTAGGCAAGAGCAAAACCTTAAAAGTGCGACGATAGTAGAAAAAATTCTTTTGAAAACAAGAATGAGCTGTGAAATAAAACTCTGGGTAATAAGGGTAAAATTGACATTGCAATAAAATTATTTTAATTTATTTTATAGGTTTTGTCTTTTCATAGTTTAATGAAAATGTATTTGTCACTGCATCAAATTTCCAAGTTATACTGAAATCATAGTCTCAAGTTCCAAATTTCGATGAATGATTGTAAACTTCTGCCGTATTTATTCCTTCTAATTATTCTTATCGGGGTCAGATATTTTTTTTAAAAACCATTTAGGGGACTTTTAGATTATTTAAACGTCGAAAACTCTCTGTTTATCTTCCACAACTAGTTTATTCTATTAATTTTAATTGAAGCTCTCGTTAAATAGTTTTTAAATTAAATGTTTGGAACATTTGAAATAATAATGTATTTAATTGGGCGTCACTTTCAAAAGATTTGGTTTCAGTATTTTGCATATAAAAGAAATTCAAAATTAAAATTTAAAAGTAAATATATACAAAATAGTAATAAAAATAAAAGAACGTCTTAATACGATTTAAATACCATTTACTTATAGGATCGGACATTTTTGACATTTTAAAATAATATATTTTTAACAGAAATTAATTAATTTGGAATGTTACAAGAATAATATTCTAAAATTGAAGTGATACTTAATTTTAATTTGAAAAAGTTCGAGTACAGGAGTTTTGTAAATCAAATATGTTACAAAACTGAATTAGTCTGAAAATCCCCCCTCCCTCTAAAAAATATCGAAATATCTCCCTATCACAAAGTTGCGGGATCCCCTACGCAACTACCTCTTTAATGCCTTTTATTAAGTAGATAATTGCCTACTTAATAATCAGTGTCAGGTTATACTGTATCATCACTGTTTTAATTCTGGTAGCTCTTTTGGATTTTAGAGATTAAAGCCATACCTGTGAACCAGTCCTTGTTTACGATCTGCAAGAATTTCTCTCAGCAAATAGGTCAACCATCTGAAAATCAACACTTCTGGTTTTAAGCACAATGAATTCAATTCATGCTTGAGACACACGCCAAACAAGAATAGTGTCTTGATGATCAACTTGGAGTCCTTTGCACATCTTTCAGAAGAGGAAGAGAAGAAAAAAAAAAAAAAACGTGACATCATAGCGTTACTGAAAATATAACTAAACCCATAATTTCATTTGCCATGAGAATCTGAAATCCTTCTAATGATCTTTACTGTCTTTACGAAATTTATTACACAAAACTTTTCATGTTAAAAAAGTCCGAACTTTCATCAGATTGTATTTATAGTTATTTTCAGAGAATTAATTTAGCATTTATATTTTGTCAATACTGATTTTATCGACTGTAATGTGTGTGTCTTTTAATTTTTCCTTTTATGTTTATATTTTTCTAATTTATGAAACAAACTAAGAATCTTAATATATTTGAAATATCATTTACTTCACTAAATAAACTGTAAAAATAATCTGCTTTCCATTTTATTAATATTAGTTTCAGCTTTTCTATTTTTCTTTAACAATTCATTTAAATGAAACCATTTCATTTGCTAAAAATTCGCGATTGAAATTAACGTCAAATTTCTAAAGTAGCATTCTCATTAAAATATTTTGCATCGTTTTAAATTTTGTGCTCCTTGAATATTTTTAGAAAGGATGAATTTAAGACACAAAATAATTTAACATCTGATATGATATTTTTTTTAAAAATTTCCTTAAAATACCTAGTAATTACGAATTTTTGAATTTTTTTTTTTCTTTTTCTAAGTGATTACCAACTTTAGTAGGGTAAAGGAGGTAAGTCCTATAATAATAACAAAAGCAAATGCGTTTCTTATTAAAAAAAATTTCAGAAAATTTAAAATTTATTCTTACATTTGAGAAGATTTAAAAGATTTTTTTTTAATTATTAAAACTTTTCTTTACTTACAAAAAATACTTTTACTAATTTATCAAAGTAAAAGTATTTCTAGTAATAAAGAAAAATGTTAACTAATTTATCAAATTGCATTTAAAATATTAAATTCTTTTTTATCATTTCAATTTGATGAGAGATTAATTTCTTTTACCAATAAATACGCTTGTGAGAAATCAATTTCTTTATTACTGACTTATTTATTTGCAGTAAATTATTCATTTGCTGCATTCTTAAGTATTGTACAACTAAAGTAACAAACCAAAAAAATTATTCTCATAAAGAGCGAAAAACGATACTGAAGGATAAATATTTCAACAGAAATTTTTTTACAAGCTGATCTAATTAATAATTTCTCATGTATCATCTTTATGACAATATGTGATTATTTATGCACGCATCTGTTTTTGTTTGCTTGAAAAATTAGAAATAGTCAACTAAAGAATGTATGAGACATTTTTGTAAAGGTGCCAAATTTTAGCTTTTTTACTTATAGCTCTTTACATTCGGATGAGACTTTCGCATTTTCAAATAAAAAAAAGTAGGACTGTCTGTTGTTGAATGCATTCAGAGCAGTACAAGGTATTGTTGCAAATATAAAAAGCCTACTTTAAATATTTGTTCTATAAAGTCTAAAAAATGAAAGTAGAACATTTTTGGAAGGGGGGGGACACATTATTGGGGTGTTTAATCTTTACCTTCGACTTTCAGTCTCGTAGTAAATCCAAGAAGTTAAACTTATTCGTAAGTAAAGATTAAATTGAGCACATAAATCTTATGTGTTGCAATTAAAGAAGTGTTAGCACCATTTGAAACCATAGTTACTGAAACCAATATTGAATAAACGTTGTAATATACAATCCAGGCACAATACAAGTTAAAAACCAAAGCAAGTGTAAAGTGTAGATGACAACAGGACGCACTCAGAGAACTAGAATCCTGATATTTTCTATTTAATATTTTATAGATAAATATCCTCATTCTTCCTGGCAAATAGATTAATCCATATTTTCATTTCGATGAATATTACCTCAACTTTTTATTAATATCCAACTTGACCACAGGCTTGCATCACTGTCGAACTAGAGCTTTATCAGTCGATTTGTTGAAATACACACAGTGAAGGAACTAAAAATAATTATATTTTGCCTTAAATAGGATCCATTTGCTTATTTATGAATTTGGTAAGATCAAAATAGTCTGAACAGATAATTTTTTTTATAGAAACACTATCTGTCAAACTAATTTGAGTTCGAAAATGGCATCGACGAAAAACGACTGTAAACAGTAAACAAACGTGAAGGTGGGAATTATAAGAAATTGAAACCAACAGCATCTCCGAACTCCAGTGTTTTGGAGTCGCCAATTTTACTGTTCAATATTCGTTACGAAATTTTTTGATAAGCATGAAGTCATGTAATTTAAAAGATATGGAAATCGATTACATTTTAGGTGCAATGGGAGAGGCGTGTTCTCAGGATGTTTTGACGTATTGTAGATATGGCATTCACAAGATAATATTATCTTCAGGTGAATTAAATTTATCATTCAGGGAAGCTTGCGGGAAAGGTAATTGTGGTCTTGGCTTCGGTAGGTTCTGTTTTCGATGGGTGTTGTGGACGAAAAGCGCACTCTTATTTCCCCTGATTCTTCTAAGCAATATGGGACTATTTCACAAACAGATTCAAAAGAAAAATATGCGGCTAAGAGCAAAAAAAAGTAAATATATTCAACTTCATTATTGTAGTTTTTAAAAAAAAAAATATTTCTTTATTAAAGCTGTTTAAATAATATATTTTATATACATTTAAATTATAAAAACTGAAATTTTGTTGAAGTTTATAAGAACTTTTAATAGAGACAACGTATTGATTAGTTTTCAAGGTAAATAACATAATAATGCTTTAAAAAATGTGAATTGTTATGTTTTCTCTGAAGTTTTAAGTTGCTTATTGAGGTTGGTTTTAGATTTATGAATTCTAATAATTTTCTGTATTCATTAGTATATCATTCAGAACATTTATACTTCTTTTGTATATCATCTGTATAAATGATAAAGACATTACATTTTGAAAATATACCAATTTTTGCTCTGAAGTAAATTTGAGTCTGTTATTAATTAGACTAATAAAAATTTTATTGTAGGATTTGTTAAATGTATCTATAATAATTTTAATTAGGCAAAGAAGAATATTTTAACAAAACTATAGGAAGAAATCACAACATTAATTAAATGATTTTATTGGAGTTAAAGATATATTCAACATTCGAAAATTTCTTTTAACTTTAGATCTTAAAAAGACCAAAATTTTAATGATGTTTTCTTAAGAATTATTGCTTGTGGAAATAAATGCAATCCCTGCATTATTTCTGCAATTTATTTTTTAATCATTTTTTAGAGTCAAGGTTTTTGAACTATAAATTAATTTTAAAATGATTTAGGATTTAAAACTGAATTTTTGTAAAGAAAAAAATGTATTCTTTTGCAATTACAGCAAACTCTTTAATACTGTCTTAAAATTTAAAATATCAAATAATGTTCTAATTTTTTAAAAGTAATTAAATTTTTAAAAACTTGCAAGCTTCAAATTGTAAATGCCAATAAAATATATCTGATATCTTTTAATGCAACTTTAACTTTTTGTTCTTTCTTTCAAAATTTTATTTGTCATTTGCCTTTGGAGTTTGCTGTAGTATTTGATATTACTAAAAGCAAAAATTCAACTTCATTTATAAATTTACAATAAGCTATGCCAATAAATGTAAGTTATTGATATGATTGTTGTTTCATCTAGTTTGTCTGCTTTAAAAATAAAATAATGATTTGTCCAAGAAATTAAAATAGAAGTTTTTAAATGAAAAAATAATTTATGTATTAAATTTTTTTCTATACAATTTTTATGAAATGGTTTATTGATATAAAAATTATAATGATACATGAATAGAAATAAAAAAAAAATACATTTAATGGTTAACTTCTGAATGTGAAAAAGTTTTAATTGATTCTTACACAACTCAACTTTGATGACCAGCTGGTTTATCAGGAATACTATTTATATTTAATTCCAGTTACATCTGGCATAATTTCGTCTCTTTGATTCTGTTACACTGTCAGGTATTAAAATCATGTTATTTTAATAGTCTTCCATCTATTCTGTTTTATTTAGTGCATGAATTTTCCTAATAGAGACCAGTCTGGTGATGTTTTATTACTATTAAAAATACAATTATCTGGTTCATCTATCTACTAACTTTTATAAATTCCTTTTTTGTTTGTCTTGTAGACTTTGCAAATATTAAACAAAATCCTTTGTTCTTATCTTTCAACATTTAAAGAAATCATTAAATATTTAAGATTATTAATATTTAATCATTAAATATTTACGATTTAAATAGTTTTCATTAAATATTAATAAATACTGTTTGAATTTCAAGTTAGCAATGTATTCTCTTGTTGTGAATTGGGAAAATAAATAAATGAAATATTCCGAAAATCAGGAAAAATTTGTATATCTATTTAACTGATATTTCTAAAAAGATATTTTTTTTGAATCAAAGTGCTAATTATTTTTGTACAATTATATTTTCACAAGTCATTGCAGAAAAACCAAATTTGTCTTAATTTAATACTGATTAAAATTTCAAAAAGAAAAGAGAAAAAAAATCATTCCAAGATTTACATTACCAACCTCCAAGGTAACCTTGTGCCAAATTTAGTACTGTGAGGGGGTCAGCCTGATCTGTAGAATGTTAAGATATACACAGACAAACATAATGATATATGCATATATGAATTCATCTTTATTATTAATTGAGATAAGTAAAAAATAAAATATTTATGATAATCATTTTTAAATCAAATTCATAAATGGTATTTCAAAATCATTTGATAATATAAGTAAACATTGATATTACATCCATAATGTTAGTCTTATTGTATGAT
>JAPMOQ010045994.1:2118568-2171722 GCA_026543055.1 Argiope trifasciata
ACTATTTTTAAAGAAAAATAGCTCTCAAAATTTTTTTAAAAATAAGAGCTTTGAATTAAATTAAGTCATCTGTAAAAAAAATCATCTCAGTTATATTATGGATAGAGTTTTATCCAAAAGGTCTTTAATCTTTTATTATTTTGTTTATAACATTCCCTTTGTTTACAGTAGTCTTATGAGCAATAGTTAGCAAGGATTTTTTAAAGCAAACATTGGTGTATAATGTAATGTTGATGCAGCTTAGTATATGCCTGAATGTTGTATACATTTCCTTTATTCTCTTTCCTTTTTTTTATCATTTTGAAAAAAAAAATCTTCAATTACATTTCAACTAAGACATTACATTTGAATTTACATTCTTTTTTTATTCTATTCAGTTGTCGAGGGAAAAAAATTCTTATAGAACATTTGTCCATTAATAAACTTAAAATTTGAATTTGGATACATGCATTAAACATGGAGGGGAAAATCAAGATATTGTGTGAAAATTTGTTTTGAAATAACAGTTGTTTTCTATAAGTTTCATTTAAAAAACCTGAAACTAATAATGAATAAAATTCCTTTTAGTTAGAATGATGTATGGGAGATGTACCAATCAACAATCTGAAAAACAGCTCTTGAAATAATTTTTTTTTAAATGATTATTTTTTGTTTTATTTGTAATGTCTTATTTAAACTCTAAGTCTGCATTTGTTTATAATTTGCTAAAGTTGCACAGTCTCTCCCCACAGATGGGAGGGGGGGAGGAAGAGACTTTCTTAGTTTTGCTTTGTTTTCCTTGATATTGTTCTCTCTACTCCAAGGCCTGAAAAAAGAAGAAAAATCATAGCATTGATTTTACTATAACCTTTTCTGAAGATCATAAAATATTCCTTATCCAACAAGTAGAATATGGTAAAAGTAAATATTCTAATATTATTTGAATTTCTAACACCTCTGTTTGTAGGTAGTTCATACTTAACAATATATTCATAAAATAAGTACTTAATATATATTTGAAGCAAAAAAGATTCAAACAAATCTATGACATAGAGTAGAAAGTAAAATTCCATGCCATAATAACTTTTCTCAATGTGTATTAATTGAGTTGAAATATGATGTTTTCAATTTAATGCATGCAATTCTAAACACCTACAGGTACTTATAAGTTCATCAAAAGCTTTTACTCTAATTAGACACTTTATAAATTAAAAAAAATCATTATTTACTAGAGTGCATAGTTTCAATTTGTTAAACTAGAAAGCCTCTGATTTTCATTCATTTATCCATATTTGATTTTTCAATTATTGATTCATTTAGAAAAAAATCACAAAATTCATTAAAAAAATCTCAACATTAAGCTGGTAATGACTTTTTTCAGTAAATTTTCGTTTTTACTAAACTAGATAGTTTTCTTGATTTTACTACTCTAGTCTAAAATAGACTTTTTTGTGTATCATTTGTGTTGTTTGTTGGTTATCATTGTCCCCCTTTATGTTTCTCAAGCTCTCTCTCTCTCTATTTATTTAACAGCTGCATAGAGTCCTGTTAACTGATATATTATGCCCTGAAAACGCATATGTAAACAACACGATCTCTATCGAATGTTATAATAATCGATTTATAGTTGCTTGTAGTAGATTAATTTTTCTGCATTATAGATTTAATTAATGTATATTAATTTTTTAGAGAAGTTCAGTTTAATATTAAGCTGATATATATTTATAACAAGATATACATTTATTTTTCGGAGCAATAACACGTCCATTTAGTTGGTGAATAATTATGCATTAAATTATTTTTCCGAGTGCAAGGCTTTTAATTATAAATAAACGTGACTAAAGTCAACAGTAGTCTGGTTGTGTTGATCTTGACTCCAGGTTGGAAGAATTCATGAATTCATTCATTCAGTTCGAAACTCGATTTCGCGCTAGAATCATCTTGTATACAGGCTTGGTTGTAAGGAAATCTGACGATTTTAATATCTTCTCGCTTATAATGTGCGGAAGTTTATATGGAAGAAGAAGGCCTATCCTGGTTATCTGACCATGAATTAAAATTACGTAATCTGTCCTCAAAACAGTCTTCAATTTGCTTTAAAACTAAATTTAAATATAGCTTGGTTTAGAATTTAAATATGGCTAAACTAGCATAAATTTCTATAGTGTTGATTGAGTATTATAATAAAAATAGTCTTCCATAAATCTCATTTTGTGTCTTTTATAAAATGTTGAATCATCATCAATTAAACTTCTATAAAAACAATTTTTAAATCAGCATTTGTAGAAATTCTTCTCTTTAATATGATCTACCATCTGAAGAAATTCTTTCATATTTTATCTTTGAATAAATTTTTATTTATATAAAACTAGTATAACTACCAATTATGGTTGTAGCCTTTTTATTATTATTCTGAACAATTTTCTGCTGATGACATATTCTTCGAATTCTCAATTCTAAAAAAGTCATTTATTACTATGCTTTTGAAACTACATTATCATAATTTTAAAACATTCTCAGAAAATACAGTTTCTGTATTTAAAAAATAATCCTTTTAAAAATTATTTAAAAACTTTTTTTTTCCGCCAAGAATCAGACTCTTATTATTTTTTACAATTCCTGTAATTTATTTTTTTAATGTTTACAAGTACTCTTTCTGAAAACTTGAAAATTAACCATTGCTTGAAATCGGTTTTATGACCCAAAAGTGTGACGTTTTCAAAATTCATCTAAGTAAAGTCGAAGAGATAGGCATTTTTTAATTTTAAATTATATGAATTATCTACATTAACATCGAGTTAACAAAAGGCAATGTCTAAATATAAAGCTGTGATCTTCAGTTTAAAAAAAGTATATAGGATAATTTTTTTCTTCAGTCATAGAGTTTTCTAAAGCCAAGTTTTTATTTATAAAAACTGCTTGGTAAAAATATGCCGTCAAATGTGTGGCTTGAAATTCATTGAGAATACTGTCTGCTACTTGTATTTGTGAAATACACGTACTTTTGTAAATATAAGAACATTTCTTTAAATCCCTGGCAAAACAGTTATGGTAGGATAGAAAAAGAGAATTGAGCTTATGATTTTTCATAAAATTATGTTTAAATTACTATCTGGTTCACACAATATAATTAAATCGCCTATCTATGATTCCTTAACAGCTTTTCGCCATTTCACGCATAGTTTTAAAATTTACATTTTTAACTTAGATATGGCTGATGAACAATGAAGATATTGCATTTTATACTTCATCTTCACCTGTAAAAGAATAAATATTATCATAAGGAATATTTCCCACTACCACGACTTCCAGTATATTTATTTGTTGAATATGACATCAGCAAAAATTCGTCATTAGGCATTCTTAGAAGCTTATTTTATATCAGAGTGATACGCTGCTTAATATTTTAAAGTTATAGCTGTCATTCAGTCCCTTATTAAGCGATCTATGAACTTCGTTAAAAAATCGGATGACAAGTATTTTCATTATGGTTTATTCTTTTACCTGTTACTTGTATGCATTTTATTTGTATTAATTTTAATGTTTTTGTATTTGTTTCGTTTTTACTTGCATTAAATTTATTTATATTAGTGGGGCAAATTTTATCCATCCCCACTTAAGATTCCAGTTCTTTTGTATTCACTCATTTTTGGTGCTTTGGTTGATCATCATAACCTAAAATGGTTCTTGCATCTCTTTTCCGTAAAAGCCAATATAGTCGTTTGCTTTGATCCGTTTCTTTGATTTTAATGTGCGTCTTTTTTAAAATAAGTATTCTTTATTTCAGAAATAAAAACAAGCAACATGAAAACTTAGAAAAAAGCAAATTATCCATCTGGCAACTGGTAAGATATATTTTGAGAATTTGGTTAATATATATGTTGTTTGAATTACAGTCTCTAAATATCAAAATTTTGCTAATGTCTTTGAAAAATTTTTACTTTGTATACTGTGCTTCATATATTATATTTGGTTGAATGTGTGGAAGTTTGGAGGTTACACTGCACTGTAATAATATAAGTATATGAAGTATTCTCACATTTAGTGATTTTGGTGAAGTGTTGTGTGACAGATTTTGATTTCGTAATCTAATATTGTATCCGATAAAATTCATTCATAAAATTGATTTTGATGCTATATATATATATAATACATATTTAAATATTGCATACATTATATAATACATATTTAAATATTGCCTACATTTTTCTTAATTCGTTTCGTTAAATTACTTATACGTATTATTGGAAACTCTCTTTTCAGAAGTAATATCACCTTGCAAAACGCAAATCTCTATGTATTGACATTTTTAAATTCATATGTATACATTGTTTGCATTTATGGTTAGCATTGAACTAATGATGAAAGTTGAATCGGGACTCTTGTGCTCTTCTGTAACTCTAAAAAAATTATAGTCATTCTCTAACAAAACTGCGAAGATCCAGGTGATCCAGTATTGGCAATATGTTACTTGTATCACAGCTTTAACGTTTGAAAACTTGAATTGCATTACATTTTGGCTTTCTGTAAACCGATGTAATGTTTTCTAATGAAATACTACAAAGCTAATGTTCCTGTAAAATATCATTACATGTCCAGGATTAAATGATTTATTAAAAGAAAACCTATCTTTGAGATTTTATCAATTTTTTTTGTTAGTTTTAATCTTTTTAATATGCATTTTCACGAAACAATCTGCATTTTATTTTTGTTGTATATTAGTGCATGTCTCCTATTCTTTTACTTCTGGCCACAATTCTCTCACCTTTAGATAATTATCAGTTCAAATTTTAATTGTTTAAAGATACAATATGTTTGTGAGCTAAATATCCGTCATATTTTATGATAAGTTAAACTTTCTGTTGTTAGTTTAGTTTGAAAATCCGTTTTATCCCTGTCATTTGAACTGAGTGTCAAATTAAAAGCACTTTCGCTGTTAACTTACTTAATCTGACATTTAATAACAAAAACTTCTGCTAAATTGGCATGCATTTTATAATTCATACTTATTCAAAATAGTCTTGGAAACTCAGATTATCTTTCTCACATTTTTAAAAATTTGGAATTCGCTTGATACAGGGACATATTCTGAAATATTCTTTAACTGTTGTTTTATTTTGACTGTATTGTGGAAAAATTTTATGATTTTCATTTTTTATGGCAAGATTAGTTTATTATTATTTTTTCCAAATTAGAAGTATCTTCAGTTATAAAATCTTAGATTTGATTCTATTTTGTTAAATTGTTAATATTACTTTTCAATATTATTTAAATTTGAAATTTGTAACATTTTGTATAGTTTCGTTATAGTAAAAAATGGGACGTATTTCTTATGATCATTGGATCACTTTTTGCTTTTGTCAATGGAGCTGGATGGCCAATACTTGCTATTGTCTTTGGATCTATGACAAATATTTTTCTAGCAAAATCAACAAGTCCAACACCTTTACCTAATGAAAACAGTTCAATATTTATTCGTGAAGGTAAAATTGCTTTTTGATATTTTGATAATATAGTAGGCTCTATATCCGACATTCTTTTTGGTGTTTGTTTTATTATTGTATTTCTTGAGCGTCAGGTTTGACACTCTGACTGCCGAACAATTAATGTTGCTGGAGACTTCAAACCGATTTAGCATATATAATACGAATTATTTGTTAATGACTACTTAATTTTTTTTATTCAGTTTTAATTCTTCTGAGTTTCATTATGTTTTAAAGTTAAACGTTTTTCTATTATTACGCCTGTTAAAGGAAGCATTTTCTTAAGTTTAAGAGTAACCAAATAAGGTCGGTTAAAATTGAGGTCGTTAAACGGGACCAAAAGAATTAATTGCTGTTAAAGTAATCTAGACATACATTGAATAACTAAAGGAAATCTCTAGCATAGAAGTGATATTTTTCGTGAAATTGCGTGTTCTAGTGATTGGAAAATATCAATCAACAGCAAAAAAAAACACGTGCTGTTCCGGATTTTTTTTTTTTTTTTTTTTTTTACACTTACTATTTAGTTTTAATCAATTCATTTTCTGTAAAAAAATTTCTCAAATTTTGAATATCAGTTTGTCATGTAAGACATAAAGTTTAATATGTAGTATGAATATTTTTCATTAAAAGAATTCTTTTTCTTTTCTTATTATCCTCTTTCCGTCATCCCCGTTTATGTTGGATGACCGGGATTTCGCTGCATAAATAAATAAATAATATGTTTATTATAGATTAGCAATGAATATAATTGTTAAATATTATAGTAAAATATATTAGCAATCAATACATTATTGTTAGAATTATGCATTTATGTTTGCATTTATACTATATATGTTTTTTAAAGATGCATATTTGGATCAAATTATTGAAAATGCTACATTGGACAGCTTTGAAGAATCTATGACAGCATTTTCTTTGTATTATGTGTATATTGGTATTGGTGTGTTTGTAGCCTCGATAATCCAAGTAAGTCTTGTATTTGTATCAAATTCAAACCACTAACCAGGTTAAGCTTTATTTATTATTAAAGGCTTACCAGTTTCTTTTAACTAAAATAGATGTAAATCTGTGTGTAAAATTTTGATTTTTCTCTTATTTTTTACTGCTAATGATATTTTTATAAGCCATGTATTTTAAAGCTAATAATTATATTTTCGCTTTCATTGCTAAATGAACTTCTTTTAGTTGTCCGCCTAATTTAAAATATCTGTCTGAAAAAAAAGAAGGATAAATTGTCTTAAATTTCTAACTTTAAAAGATGAGGTACTGAAAATGTATGGATAATGATTTTATACTGTCATTTAGATACTGTCATGGATGATGGCATGTGAAAGGCAAGTTTATATAATGAGACAAGAATTTTTCTACCAAGTTTTGCGTCTTGAAATAGCTTGGTTTGACAAACATCAAAGTGGAGAGCTTACAACACGACTGAATGAGTAAGGCATTTTTTTAAAAACAATAGCATGAAAATTTGTCTTTTAAAAATTATAGATGATTTTTTAAATACATAAATGTCTTATTATTCTATCGATATTGTTTTTTGAGTAAACTGTATCTTTGTCAAATGAAAACTTTAAAAAAAATTATTTCATTTTAGTGACCTGGAACGTATAAGAGAAGGAATTGGTGATAAATTCAGCATGCTAATTCAATATGGATCTACTTTTCTTGCTGGCTTTATTGTTGGCTTTATCAAAGGATGGCAGCTTACTTTAGTAATAATGTCCATGACGCCACTATTAACTTTATCATCTGCCTTTTTAGGAAAGGTAATTTTAACCCTTTTTGAAATAATCATTTAATATTTATGTAGAGAATTCAGCATCTTGAGGGTCGGTATAAACGAGCATACTCTCAGAAGTAATTCTTTTAATTAGAGATTGTAAGAATTAACAGTACATGCCAGCAAAGCATGACCAAATTTAAGACTGAAGCATATTTAAGATAAATGAACAGATATTATGCCAATGGCAGTCATAATCCCATCTAAAGGCATTTTTCTCAAATACGCATAGGTCACAATAGTCAGGTGGAAGATCTGGTTATTAGGGCAAGTAGTTTCCTGGTTTGAAACACAATTCTACCTCCATGTAAATTTGTCAAAGGTACGTGAAATCCATCTGGTCCAAATATCTCTCTGCAGTTGGAATACTGAAATTTTGACAGAAAAGCTGCAGATACAGGTTTCGTTTAAGCCAAATGATTGCGGTTCAAAATTATGAAGTTCATCTCCAAATAGTTGTTACTATTACTTCAAAAAGAAAAAAAAAAGGTCGTTTTAATGTATCTAAACATTGATCAGTAGATGGACGCGTCGCACTTAAGTCAAATTTATGTTGTATAGTTTTCTTAGCGCACCCAAGATCATGCGCGCATGGACTATCAAGAAGAATATTGCATATACACTTTTGACTAATTCACTTTCTTTTGCGTATAAGAAAATACATTAGCATTTAAACCCAATTTATTGAATCATGCACTCCAACTTCTATATTTATGAAGCAACTGATTGAATCAACCAGGAAACAACTTATCTCCTTATAAAAGTTTCTTTAGCAAATAAATTTTGTGTTATTTTCAGTATAAATAAATTGTTATGCTTCTATAAAGAAATAAAAATATAAAGGTTTTACAAATAAAATACATAGCTAAAAACATTCTTTAATTAAAATTGCTAATAAGGAACTTCAGAAAATTGTTCGAAAACCAATTTAGAGAAATCTTGATTAAAATTGTATAAAAACAAAATGAATTAATGCAGTTTTCAAAAAGCTAAAAAAGTTGGCAAACATTAAATAACGAGATAAACCAATAATAATTATAACCAAGGACATTTAACAAAATTCAAATAGTGAATATTTTTTATGGTTACACATTATTAATTACTTTTATACTTATTTTTTCATCACAGAAAAAGTTTAAAAAGGTCAAGTTCGTATAAAAGTTTTAATATGTATTGTTATTTAAATGTAAGTATTTGGCATATACTATTTTTTAAAAATAGTTATGGACCTGCGATAATCAGGCGTTGGAGTTCTGTGACTTCCAGGTTTGAGATACTATTCCACCGAAGAACCATCGTGTAAACGAATCTTGAACGCATTAAATCCGTCGGGAGTCAACGTGTTCTCGCTTAAATGGTGCGTAAGTTGATGTGATCGCCATCTGTCTTCGACTCAAAATTAGAAGGTCCGTCACAAAATAGCCCTACAGTTACTGCTAAATGGAAAATTTATGAAATAACTAAAATTTGAAATCTTTGATATATTGTTGAGCTTTTAAATAGAAGAAAGTTATTATTTGTTATTTTTCAATGAAATCTTGATCGTGAGCCCACACACAAACATATGCACATACAAAAAATTATATATATATATATATATATATATATATATATATATATATATAACCCGAATTTCAGTTCTAAGTAATTCCCAAGTTTTTATCTTAATTTAGTCCATAGTAACTTCATTCTAAAATATTCTCCTTTTTTTTTCTTATCTTATTCCACTTTTTCTATCTAATTAATTCAAGTGAAGTATTATAAAAATGCTTTATCCAGTGGTTCCCATGCTGCGAGTGAAATTAGAAAAATTGCTGATCTAAACAAATATTTTTTTTAAAGCCTTTGTTTCCTTTGCTTGTGTAGCGGAAATCTCTATCAGAATCTTAATAATATAAGGACTGTGAAAAATATTTTTCCTATCAAAATATGGTACATAACACCCGGGATGATTGATTCCCTCTTCTTGCCTAATCTGTTGCTGTGAGAGAACGTGTCTTGTCCTTTCTTTCTTGTATATAAAGCACGCCTGCCTGCCGGAGAGATTAAATCAACTTAAAAATCGAAGGTCTCATCAATGTCTTCGAAATTGCCCTCTGTTTAAAAAATTATGATGCTTACATTATATATGTGTGTGAGAGAGAGAGAGAGAACGAATACAAGATCACAGATACAGTATTCTAAACACATAACTAAACTTCAAGGGCTCGTGGGAAGAAAAAAATGATACAGAGAGAGAAATTGCAATGAGAGCAGCGGGTATCAAAATCACATAGATGATTATCCGCATAAAATATTCTATCAAAAATCACTTACCTCTTTCCATCCTTATTTTCATAATAGATAATTTGGAGATTTTTTTTTTCAAAGTTTTTGTGAGAAATTTTGTTAAATTCATTTCATGCTTTTTCGCGAAACAGTTTTTAAAGCTTAGTATAAAAAAAAAAGCGTATGAGTAGGTAATATTCAGTTTTTCTTTTATAAATCTCAATTATGTGTCTATCATTATTGTCTATTATGAACTTGTTTGCATGACAATTTTGTTATCTGCATATATATAAAAATCTGTAGTTGTGATAAGACAATGAATGATGTAATCAAGTGAAAATATGAACTATTTATTTATTTAAATGAGTTTATTTGAAATTTTTAATCCTTCACTATAAATTTAATTCTATGCATATTAATTTTAATTAATTGGATTTTCTGTAAAATGTATATTTTTCTTCCTTTGCTAGATGGTTTCTACTTCTTCAGCTAGAGAACAAAAGAAGTATGCTGTTGCCGGTGGAATTGCAGAAGAAGTTCTGTCAAGTATTAGAACTGTTACTATGTTTAATGGTCAAGATAGAGAAATCAAGAGGTAAATGTATTGCTTTTTATTTAATTGATACTTATATTGTAGTTCGTTTTTATTTTATAAAAGTTTCTTAGTCCCTCTTGATGATATTTAAATGAAATAATTCTTTCCATAGAAATAACGCAATTTTAGTTAATTCTGCTTTGATGAAATATATTCACGCTAATTTTGCATACGCATTGTCCGTCCGAATTAGCATTTAATTTTTTAGTTTCTATAAATTTATATTGTAAATTATGCAGTGAATAATTTTATGTCTCATAAATCAAACAAATTAATATATTATATACATATCTATTTTTAAGGTACAAATCAGCTTTAAATGAAGGGCTGCAGGTTGCACTTCGAAAATATGTTTTCGTTGCATTTGCTTTTGGATTTACTTTTCTAGTTTTGTATGGATCCTACGCCTTAGCATTTTGGTAAGCTAATTTAAATTAAGTTTGGTTTTCTAATTTAAAGTAAGCATCGATTGAGAGACTCTAAAGTGTAGTTTATTTTCATCTCTTTACATTATTTTGAAATGAAAGCATTATTTAAAAAATGAAAAATATGTTGAACGAAAAAATTTAATACCATGGTACTTATATTAGAAAATCCAAAATTAATAAAATATACCGAACGTTCAAAAATTTGATTTGAGATTTAAAGTTTCTGATTACACGAATTTGTTATTCAGTTGAACATAAAGATATTTTTGCAAGTAAAAGAAAGAAAAGTGCACTTTATTTAAGTTGAAAATGTAGTAATGGTTTTATATTCATTTGAAAGAAATGTTTAGATTTAAAATATCAAAATGCTATCTACATTAAACATTTTAGCTTATTTTTGCTAAACGAAATTCTTATTATTTTTCAGTCAACATAAAATTTCCTTTTTGGTTTTAAATTGTTTCATATTTAAATGAGCCAGCATACTTTGTTTTAGGACTGATGGAAGTAATAGATTATAGAAAATTCAATTTTAAAGGAATATAAAAATATTTCGATTAACAATTCAGCATTTAAACTGAAAATTAACAAAATTTTTTAAAAAAGAGTATGCATTTATAAAAATTTGATTATGTTTGTTATTTATAATTGTTATTGATTATTTATGTTATCAGAAAATAACTTTTTATTGTGAAAAGGCAATATGTTTAAAGTATTAAGACCAAAATCAAATTCTTTTTGATAAGTCTAATAAAACATCGACTTAATCCTGTCTACTGTCATTTATACTAATTCTATGCAAGAGAAATTTATGTTTCGAGTCTTACAATGTCCTGTACTGCCATTTTAGTAATAATAACCCTTCACGTCAGTCGCATTTTATTTTACAAATTTTCGTTTTTACTTTTAATAATTGTGATAACAATGCTAGAATTCAACAACATACTTAATTTTTTGAACAACTTGTGGTAAATGCTATTTCATTGGATTTTAATTTTTGGGAAAAAAGAAATTTGTGAGCAGTTTACCTTTCTTTTTATTGAGAGAAAAATTCTGAGCCTTTTAATTCTTTATTCAATTTATATTTAAAATATAAATCTGATTTGATGGTGATTTCATTTGTAAGAGGAACATCTTCGGTTTTCTGAATGTTGCTGTTCTTCTATTGTTGCTTTATTTTATTTCCTGGAAAGTTATTTATTTTTTAATAATTACATTATATGTGCATTTTGGGAATTTCAATTTTTTTTCTTCCCTAAAACGTCATACTTATTGTATTTATTTTATAACATTAATAATAATCTAATTTTTTAAGGTATGGAGCTGAATTAGTTTTAGCCAACAAAATGACACCTGGTGATGTATTTTCAGTAAGTAAATGAATAATTCCATAAACATTTGCTTTCAGAGTAAAAAGGATTTTTTCCCCTCTTTTCATTTTATAGACGTTAAGAGAGAAAAAAAAACTTTCTGAAGAATTTTTTCCTTAGTTTTTTCTATTACGTTTTTCATTGTGTTTTTTCAATGACGTCTTCAAATGTGGTTAACATTTTAAAAAAATCTTGGTCTTCCTGGTAAATGTTTCTTGAATAAACCTTCCTTTGATGTAATATGTCATTTGGACTTAAATCTTTTAAATAAATATCACCGTGTATTATTGTTATTCCAAGCCTTTGAATTAAAAAAGCATTTAATTTTTTATAAAGATGAAACCTTTTTTATTTTAATTTGGACTATTAAGGTTCTGCCTTTTATTGGGAAATTATATGGCAATTTTTATTATGATATACATTTGTAAATGTCAATATTAACATAGAAAAGAATCATGCTTTAAATGAAATACATTACATTTTTTAATATATTTTTTGTTTTATAAATAAATTCTTGCTTGATTTATTGCTTATAAATTCTTGTTTATCTTAATAATGGAGTTTTCGTTATTCGTATTATCTATAAATCATGAAACTAAAGGCAAAAAAGGCTGATAAATTGTTGAAATGTTGGAAACTATTTCAATCTTTTATTTTCATATGAAAATAGTTATTCTTAGTTAACACGCAATTTTCTTTTATATTCTGCATAGCACCAAAACGTCTAAATTTATGTATTTTTTTCTGCCAATAACTATCTAATGACATATTTCTCGGAACATTTTATCAATCAATAAAAGATATCCACCTCAATTTCTAACATCTTTAACAAAATTGCATTTATTTTATGTTTAACCTAATGTTTGTAATTTAAAATACATCATATGAAAAAAACACTCTCTTGTTTGGAAATCTTACTGCATCAATTTCTGTATCAAAAGGAACATTTGAAAATATTAAGTTCAAGTTTGAAAGCTCAACTTGAATCAAATCAGCGCATGCATCGTCACAGCGTACTATAAATTCTTTTATGATGACTTAATTTTAGGCAAGTGGACATTTTTATATGCAAAATAATGTTTAAACCTGTAAGATATGTTGGATCTATAGTTCCCACTAACGCTAGACGAAGACGAAATGTTTGTTAAAGTTTTTTCACTATCAGAAGATCTGATAAATTCTAGTCAGGATTTAAGTCTGACTTGACTATAAAACTGATCTTAAAGAGAGATATGAAATCTAAGGCCGAAGATTTACCTTATGGAAAAAGCATCACCGATAATACATAAACTGAGTGTATTACAATGTGTCTGTGGCAATCGAAAAGTACTTGAGTAATGATAATAAACATGCATTACTCACCTCGCCTGTGATTGCTCTTTCCGCGCCGAAAAGAAGTCATATCGAAAGTATAAAATTGACATTAATGCAAGTTGTTATTAAAAATTGATGATTCAGACATTAACATAGAAGAGATCCAATCTGAAAAAATACTAAGCATTTAATTAGTTGAAATTATTTACAGAATTATATACAGGAATTTTAGAATGCAATGGAGCTGTAACACACTCATCGCTCCGTGCCGAAAGAAAAAGTTTCAATTTCGTTTTCAGGAATGCCTGGAGTTTAGTTGTCTCAGTAGCAGTAGAAGTGCTTTCCGTGACATACTCCCCACCTTGAGTTTCACAACACTGGAACTCAATTCCTAAAGTAGAAATGTTCTAGAGATCCAAACGATGAGGAACACGTAGAGTCCGACCATAGCGGTTGATTCGCCGTGGAGGAGAAGTGGGAAACAGTTCTTCCTCAGAGACGGGAACAGGCGTAGGTTCTCCCAGAGATGCGGGCACTAGTGATGATGAATTGCTCGGATTGTGGTCCTCTCCGTCACAAATGGTGGGATTTTCTATTCGTTTGCGAAGATCTCTGTCGATGGGGGAACTCACTTCAAGAGGATAGAGACGCTGAATTGGTCGAAGTAAGTCTCCTTGCTTGGTGCGAACTTTGACAAGACGCACTATTCCATCTTTTCCTCTGATTAATTCGATCACTTTCCCAAGAGGCCAACAGATTCTTTAAGCGGTGGTTTCCAATAAAACTATATCTCCTATGGAAAAGATATAACTGTTTCGTGATTTTTTTTCATAACTTCTTAGCTGCCCAAGATACTCAGACCGAAACCTTTTCCTTAGATCTTCACGAAGTTTCAATCGGTAACGATATCTTTTTTGCAAACTTGAAGATTCGATCTGATCCATATCCGGAACTCCACTCTCTTTGAGGTCTCTCAGAAACATCGCTGGAGTCAGTGGTTGGAGCTCCAGGTCTTCAGAAACATAAGTTATTGGTCTAGAATTAATGACATTCTCGCAATCGCAAATGATTGTTGAAAGCTCCTCATACTTTAAGCAAGCCTTGCCGAGGACTTTTCTTAAGATGGTTTTCATTAGGCCAATCAGTCTTTCCCAGAATCCACCCCACCATGGCGAGCTGGGCGGGATGAACTTCCACTGTATTCTGGACACAGATGTGTCATTTTCGATTTTTTGCCAATCCACTCTTTTCAGAGCTTGATTAGATCCATGAAAATTAGAACCATTATCAGTATAGATGGTAGAAGGTCTTCCTCTTCTTGCGATAAATCGGCGTAAAGAGAGAAGGAATTTGTCGGTCGTAAGTGATGTTACGAGTTCAAGATGTATTGTGCGGTAAACTGCGCAGGTAAATAAAACAATCCAAGCTTTGGATCCATCCTTTAAAAACAAAGGACCTGCTAGATCAATGCCAGTGGTTTCAAAGGTAGAAGAGTCCCTTAAACGGTCTTCCGGCAAAGGTGCAGCTTGTATCTCGGGATGTTTAGCCTCAAATCTTTTACAGGTGATACAAGATTTTAGGACGCTGCGAATTGTTTTGCGACTTCTAATTATCCAATAATGTTCTCTCAAACTTGACATTAAAGTCTGAATTCCACAATGAAATCGAGTTTTATGTTCATGCATAATCATTTTATGAACTACAATATGATCAGGAGGTAGAAGGATAGGATATTTGAAATTTTCAAAATCTTTTCTCATTAAAAGTTGTGTCTTGATTCTAATGAGACCTTTGGGATCAACGAAAGGACGAAGGTTTCGTAGTCTTTCTTCACTGACTGTTCTAAATGAGGTCTTTTGTATAATTTTCCAAATTATGGTTTCAGCTTCTGCCAGTTCTTCAATTTTCAAATTTTGAGAGGTGTAAAGAGTCACCTTTTTACAATTTCTGATAAATCTAAGTATCCAGGCTGTAATTCTCACAATTTTCTCGAAAGATGAAACATTGGCCAAGTAGTCAAATTCGTCGTTCTTTGTAACTGCCAAAGTAACTATAGTCTTCTTCTTCTCCGAATTTATGACTTCTTTATCGACCACAGCTTCACTAACTGGCCAATGTCTCACATCTTTCTTCAGCCAAGATGGTCCATCATGCCACCGTTGACTTAATAGAGTAACCACAGAACATCCTCTTGAAGGCAAGTCGGCTGGATTGAATGTTCCAGGAATATGATTCCACTCATCTTTTGAACTATAACTTCTTATTTCTCTGACACGATTCATAACAAAAACTCCCCATTCTTCTTCATTTTTAATCCAATGTAAAGCATTCATTGAATCGGTCCAATAAAATGTAGTTACCTCTTCCATACGTAAATCTTGTTTGATTGTTGTCATGAGGCGTATTCCTATGGTACAAGCGAGTAATTCAAGTCTGGAAATTGTTACAGGTTTCAGTGGAGCTACTCGGGATCGTGACTGTACAAGTTGACAGGAAACCTTTTCTTCATTTTCGCTTCTCAAATATATGCAGGTTGCATACGCTAATTGAGAGGCGTCACAGAAAACATGGAACGATAGATTGTTTCTTTCTTTAAGATTTATTACCAGTCTTCTAGGGATAGTTAAATTATTAACGTAAGCTAAATCTCTTTTCAATTTCAAAAACTTTTTGGAAAGTTCATCAGATAGTTCAGCATCCCAAGACAATTTGGCTCTCCAACAGTCTTGCATCAAAATTTTAAATCTTAAAGTCACTGGACTCAATATTCCAAGAGGGTCAAACAATTGATTCGCTGATGACAATATAGATCTTTTAGTTAACGGAATTGTATCCAAAACTTCTTGTTTATAAGCACATCTTAATGTGTCATCTTCTGGGTTCCATTCAAGTCCCAATACTGAGACATTTTCTTCATGCTCAGGGGATTCTTCTCCGGTTCGATGGAAGATGGATTTGTCCTCATTAAATCTCCATCCTCTCAAATCAAATTTAGCTCTCATCATTAGTTCCTTTGAATGTTCAATAAATGCCTCTACTTCTTCCATAGTATCTAAACTTGTGACACAATTGTCAACATACATAGAAGTCTTCAGTTTTTCCGCTACCCCTTGAAGATGTTCAGGAACATGATTTAAATGGTACGAAATAGTAGCGCCAAGGAGGAAAGGACTTGCGTTTATTCCAAATACTATACGTTTATGGCGATAAATCTTTAATTTATCAGGATCTCCGTTTTCAAACCATAAAAATCTTAGATAGTCTCTGTCCTTCTCGTTAATACTTATCTGGAGGAACGCTTTTTTTATATCAGCTATGATACCAAATGCCCCCAGTCGGAATCTATTCAAGATGCTCGGAATCAGTTCCACTAAATTAGGACCTTTTTCAAGACAACTGTTGAGAGATAATTCATTCTTCTGTTCTACGGAAGCATCAAAGACCGGTCGAATCTTTGTTGTGGAATTCTCTTTGATCACGGCCCTATGAGGTAAATATGTGCAAAGAAGATCATCTAATCCTGTAATATTCACAGGTTCTATTATTTCTTCTTTCAGCCATTCGTGGAAGACATCTTCATAGCTCCCTAGCAAATTCTTTGCTTGAAGCTTCTTAATTGTTCCCTTGAGTCTTCTTTCTGCGATCATTCTATTATTGGAAGGTAGTTGCATCCCTTCCAACCAGGGTAGAGATACTTCATACCGGCCATCAGGAAGTCTCTTCAGTGTTTTCAAAAAATGCTGCATGGAAGCTTCTTCTTTTTCTATCTTTGATTGTTTCTCAGCTAGATCTTTTATTCCTATTATATCAAGATTCCATAAATCTGTTTCAGTGATTCCTCCTGCTAACATTGAAGTAACAATCAGATCTGAGTTTTCTTCTCCCTTTTCTCTTCTTGTACGACCCATGACCGTCCATCCTAACTTTGTTTCGATAGCAACTAAACCAGAAGGTAAGAGCTTATAACCTCCGGTAAGAAGCTTTCCAGCAACGTCTGCTCCAATCAATAATTCTATGGGTCCATGATGTTGATCACTCAAATGGATATTGTTTTCTGAAAGTTCTTTCATCCACATCCCATCCGCAACGGGTGGAATTGTTGCACAGATTTTTTCTTGTCCGAGGACTTCAAAGTTGCAGTTATATGTCAGATCGTGGTCAGTGAGGAATGCTCTATAAACATCGTGATGGCAGATTTCCGTTCTTACTCCACCAAACAAGGAATGTTGCAGACTTTCCTTTCGGTGAGGTTGGTAATTCAATTTCTGCGCCGTACTTTTCAAAATGTATGATCTTTGAGAAGCTGAGTCGATTATTGCCCTTATCTTCACTTTACCCTTATCTCCTCTTAAATAAATTGCTAGAGTCTGTAACAAAACATGGGGTGAAGACGAAACATTTGCCAGAGTTTGATCTTGTACGGGAATATCATTATCAGGTTTAGGTTTTGTTATTTCCTTGGGAGTCTGGGTTTGATTATTATTACATAAAAGATAATGGTGTAATCTTCCGCAATTTAAACATTTGATTCTGGATTTACAAGAACTAGAAATATGATTAATTTTCAAACACCTAAAGCAACCACCTTTTTTCTTTAAAATATCTTTCCTTTGATCACCTGGTAAACTTTGAGCATATCTACAGTCAGCACTAAAGTGATTCTTATCACAGAACACACACTGAGTGTTCTTCGGAGCTGTATTGCTTTGTACTGAACTATAGCATAGAGTTCCATGCCTGTATTAAAATTTTTATTACGATTAAAAGACCTAATTGCTTGATTTTTCTTGTTCTTGTGTTCTAACTCAAATCCACTTTTGGCTAGGTTTATCTTTTCTTCGCCCTCAATTTCATTCCCAAGGAATTTCATTAAAGTGTCCAGCTTGTTAAATTTCTCGTCTGATTTGAGTGTTATGGAAGACAAATGTCGTTCCCAAATTCTCAATAGATCGATTGGCAAACACGACTCAACCAAAGGATAAAGCATGGACGCACACTTATCACTAGTAACCCCCAGCATCTGTAAAGATCTTAGCTGAGTTTCGATTCTATCATATAGTTTAATTAACGGAAGTTTGTGTTCATTATTCAGAGCATTATTTAATACCAAGCTCAAAAGCTCCCTTACATAGACCTCTACTAAGACATCTTCTCTTCCGAAACGTGCTTTTAGACATTCAATAGCTTGAACATAGCTTTCAGCCGTGGGGGGAAAAGACTCGACTACCTCTCTTGCTCTTGAACCTTTAAGGGTTGACTGCATCAAGTACTGATATTTATCTTCATTTGAAATATCAGGATCTGAATCTATCTTTTTAAATAATCCCCAGAAAGATAACCAATCTTTTATAGTCCCATCAAATTTTTGTAACTCAATCTTAGGCAATTTAAAATTCCTTTTTTCACTAATTGAATGTGCATCAATTACGTTATCAGATCTATTTATGCAACGTTCTAGTTTCGTTTTAAAATATATAAATTTATCTTCATAAGATTCGGCACTTTCGATTTCATTACATATACTTTCCTCTGTACATGTAACATCCTTCTTGATTAAATCAAGTATATCATTATCTAAGTTTTGAATTTTCAAATATTTCTCTGTTAATTGACTAAGTTTACTAACATACAAATCAGAATCATCTACTTCCGTTTTCAAAAATAATTCTAATTTTTCAGTAAATTTACTAAAACAACCACGATAAGAGCCTCTCAATTTAATTAATGTTTCCATTTTCAATGTTAGTATGCAAACTTAAATGCTAATAAAACTGTAAATATATATTCAATACAACATACACTTTTGTTTTCAATAAATAAATGCAATATTCAATTCAACTTTATCAATAGAGCATTCTCTTAAATAATATCTTTTTTTAAAACACTCTCTTCTATTTTATTAATGTTCGCTTACTGTTTAAATCCAAAGTAGATATATATTTCTCATTAAATATTCAAAATATTCCAATCACTTTCCTTTTAATATATTTCAAATACTTCTTTAATGAGCCAGTTAAATATTTAAGCAGTAAGAGTTCTAACTAAATCTTTTTTCATTTATCAAAACATATATTATGACTCAATTCCAGCGTCCCTGTTCGGGCGCCAAATTATGTGGCAATCGAAAAGTACTTGAGTAATGATAATAAACATGCATTACTCACCTCGCCTGTGATTGCTCTTTCCGCGCCGAAAAGAAGTCATATCGAAAGTATAAAATTGACATTAATGCAAGTTGTTATTAAAAATTGATGATTCAGACATTAACATAGAAGAGATCCAATCTGAAAAAATACTAAGCATTTAATTAGTTGAAATTATTTACAGAATTATATACAGGAATTTTAGAATGCAATGGAGCTGTAACACACTCATCGCTCCGTGCCGAAAGAAAAAGTTTCAATTTCGTTTTCAGGAATGCCTGGAGTTTAGTTGTCTCAGTAGCAGTAGAAGTGCTTTCCGTGACAGTGTCTGCAATTATGGAGCTTTCAGAAGGAAAAAAAAATGAAACAATTTTGAACGCTACTGCTTTCTACCATTCTAACATTGAAGAATAAACGGGCGCAAGATTATTTAAAATAACTAGAGATAGCGGTGATTGTAAGAAGCTTGTAGATTGTTCCTTTGCTATAATACATTCCTTATAGCTGAAAGCATGGTGTCCCTCTCTACAGGAGTGCTCTTATATGGAAAAAATAAATTGCCATTGTCCGGCCGATTTAAGTTGGAAAACACTGTTGTAAACAATTATGTTCAAGTGAAAATCTTCCTGACAAGAAGAATGAAGCGAGTCTTCACTTATATTGTAAAGTTACATGACGAAGTGGTATCAATACATTTATATGCCTCCAAAGTATTTCGTAAGAATGCAGAATGGAAACTTAAAAACTGTTTTACTTTTGGAACTGCTCTTTACCTTTATTCTTATTTGAAGAATAAGGATTGTAGAAAAAATAGAAAGATCTTATTGTGGTAGCAAGTAATAGAAATCTGATGCAGCCTTGCTGTTTTAGCTCCTAAACGACTTGGGGAAAAAAATGAAAGCTGGAAAAAGAAATGCAGAGATCCTTTTCTGTTCTTGACCTATCAAAAAGAGTTATCTATAATTTATACATGCTTTCAGTGGATGTTTGAATGGATAAACCCTAAAAAATCTATTGAGAGGTGATTCCTGCAAATGTTCAGAAGGGATATAGTTATGCTTGTGGTTGTAAGAAGCAATAAGTAATGCGCTCTTTGATTTGTTTCTACGGCAGAGGTATATCGTTTAGCAGTGTACCAATAAACTTTGATAAGGGGCTGAATTTAGACTATGATGTAATCCTATCTGATGATGAAGTAGTTGAGGCATTTTTTTAAAGAAAAAAGCTGACGAGAACGTTGAATTTTGATTTTCGAATTCCGATAAGGTATCCAAAATTTTCTTTATGAAAAAGGTGACTTCCATACATTTTAATTTTTCCCTTCTTTGTACTTTATTTTTTATAGTTTGAATAAATAAAGTAAGTGCATGTTAATGTGAATGTTCTTTTCCAAAAAGTCATTGATTCACCAAAATTAATACTTTATTTAATATTAAAAATTGTTTGACCTTAGGCTAGTAATCGAAATTATATTAAATTATTTCTAACTATGTTCAAGATAAAAGATGATGCAGCAAAATATTCTAATTGGGGTACTTTACATATAACCCATTTTAAGTGACAAAAATGAGGCAGAAAGTCAAAAATATGCTTCTTTTGTTCAAAATAATAAAACGTTATGTTTTTGAAAACAATTTTAATAATGAAGTAATCTTAGTACTTTAATTTATTGACTGGTGAAGTTTTCTTAAAAATTTGTCATTTGTGAATTATTGACAAAAAAGGGAAAGAGAGTGAGATCCAGAACTTAGAGATTATTAGATTCTCACCTAGAATGTAAGGTAATTGGTACAAAATTCAAATGACTTTTTTTAAATGTCAATAAACAAATTCTAACACATTCTAACTTTAAATGAAGTAATCGGAGCCAAAATCATTTTTTTCGTGGCCTGTTAATATGATGGAGTTTTTACAATAAAAACGGATAGTTGATGATCTGAAACTGTGGATTGCAATAAAATAATTCTAACTCTATTTGACTTATTGAAGTTGATAGCAGATTCTTAATAGTGTTTTTACTATCTTTTCAGTGGCAGAATTGTTGCTCTTAAATTTTTTTCTTTGTTTTTACTAACCATGAAATATACAATATTGTTCATTCTAAAAGCTGTTGCACAAGTCTTTTTTCAATTAAGAAAATGACAAAGCTTTGTTAGCGGTTCCTGTTTTAATGTTACTCATTTTTATTTCTATCACATTAGTGCTACAATGCTAAATAAAAAATTTTATTATTAAAATAAAAAATAAAGTCAAATTTGTAAGAAAATATACATTTGTTAAAATTTATACAATCGGCATATAGTTCTTGCTTGAGTTTGACTGTAATTAATCTCTTTCAACTCATTTTGCTACCTACATTCTACTTTTCTTAATTCTTTTATTGTCTTATTTTTATACATTTTCTTTGCAGAGGTAAAATGATTTTTTTTTTTTTTCAATTTTAGGTGTTTTTTGCTGTAATGATTGGATCATTTTCCTTAGGTAATGCTATGCCTCAGTTAACATCTGTAGCTACAGCCAAAGGATCTGCAAGTTCAATATTTAATATTATTAATACGGTATTTATTGTTTCTATCTTTGAATATTTAATATTCATTTATCAATTTCTTTACCCAAGAAAATAAATTATAAATTTTGGTATTGATTTTATTGCTATTTTGCTAATTGAAACTACTTTGTTCTTATATGTATACATTCTCAAAGAAATTATACATTTTATCAGTAATTTTTCTTTTTATATCTAATGACACCTTTTTTAATTTATATTTAATTTTTTTTCTTTAATGTTTTCAATCATATTTTTAAAAAAGAATAGTTTGTATTTGTATACTTTAACATGTTTACAATGAAGAGCCAAAAAAACTGGTATAGCAAGTCATATGCAAATAATGAGTTGTTCAACCAATCAGCGTAACACAATGCAATTGACAGTGTTTATATAAGACAACAGGTGTCTGAGAAGTCTATTAAACTGATTTTTGTTATAATCGCATGTTTTAAGATTTAAGTGATTTTCAACGGGGACTAATAATTAGCTCAAGAGAGACGTGGCACAGCATTTCCGAAGTAGCTGTGAAATTTGGATTTATGCGTACGACCATTTCAAAGGCGTGCTGTGAACATCAGGTTTCGGATAAAACTTTAAATCTCCGACAGCGGTGCGGCCATAAAAAGACCTTGGCAGAGCGGGATCACCGATGGCTAAAAAGAATCGTTACACGAGATAGACGTTCAATACTTCCTCAAATTGTCATGGATTTGAATGCATGTCCATAAATAAATGTCGGCGTACTCATTGGGAAACGTACCCTAATTAATATTGGCCTTCACTGCTCAGAATATCTCGTGTATCATTGTTGACTCAGCGGCACAAAACTCTGCGCCTTCCCTGTGTTCACCATCCCCGTCATTAGGATCTTAATGATTGAAAAATATTCAGACAATATTTTTGAGATGAGTCACTTTTCCAGTTGTATCGGCTGGATTACTGTGTATGGTGTGGAAAAACCCCAGGAATGCCTGGATCCCTGTTGTCTACAAAGAGCTGTACAAGCTGGTGGAGTCTGTGATGGTATGAGGTGTATGAAGTTGGCATGAAATGGGACCGTTGATAAGTCTAGACTCGAACATGACAAGTTAGCAATACGTAAATATCCATTCTAACCACCTGCTTCTATTCATGTCCTTTTTACCGGCCGACGAATGCGGACAATTTTAACAGGATAATGCACCACCCTACAGGTTTACGGTGGCTACCAAGTGGCTTGAGGAACACTGTTCTGCATTTCGCCCCGTCTCTCGGCTATCGAAATCCCCTTACATGAACATTATTGAACATATTTTAGATGTTTTCCAACGTACTGTCCATAGGAGATCTCTACCTTCTCGCAATCCCAGGGCTTTTGAACTGTCATGCGGGATTCATGGTGAGAACTGTCTACAGAATATCTTCACAAATTAGTTGGGTCTATGCCATACTATGTTGGGGTGCTTCTGCGACTCGTGATATTAGATCGGCGTATCAGTTTTTCTGGCAATTCAGTGTATAAATATTTCATGTAAGTTCAGATATACAGAGTTTAAACAGTTTTCTTCGAATATCTATTCCTTTTTCAAACGCTTCCATAACCAGTAAGCAATAATTATGAGAAAAGACAGTTTGCTTTTTATATTTTTACAATTTTTCTTAAATTATTTCGAAAGACTTCCTTAGATTTAAAATAGAAGTATGCAAGTAATTGAAATTCTAAATTTCCATTCGCAGAAAAAAAAATTCATTACTCTTAGATTAAAGTTGATTAATACCATATCTTGAAATTTTTTTAAGGAAAACTTAAGATTACTGAGCATGCAAAAAAGATCAGTTCCCATTTTAAACGTGTATATATTTAACCATACAAGCGTTACTTTCCGTGGTGTAACTGTTAAATTGTTTTGGCGAATTCAATTGTTCACTATTTATTGAGTAGGAAACAATAATTATTCAAGAAAAATAAGTAAACTGTAATAAGCTTTGTATTTTTAATAAGTTGAATTGTTTTTTAGCAGTTTTAAAAAATGAAGTTTATTTTTTGCATTACGAGGAATCATTATATGCAATTAATTTTTACGGTATTTAATTACTATGTTTTCTTTTAGAATATTATATTCTTTGCATTTATAACATAAAAACTTAGTAGAGTTTTTCATTTATCAATTTGCATCTATTATTCATCGAACCCCCGAAAAATATCAGCTGTTTTTAATTATCAATACTTGATGTTGTAGCATCAAGTATTGATGATAATCAAAATGATAACGATTTCGGGAAGCATTTTTGCTACTTACTTATAATATAAACTTGAACAATGGTAAAACTCCCGACAGTGCCTCACATAATATTATCTTAAATATGTTGATTTTTTTCTTTTAAAAATACGTATGAAACCATTTCATTTTAAAACATTTTAATGAAATTGTACTAAACTAAACGTTATTTAAATATATTTTGAGCTAATATGAGAAATGCATTGTTTTTTTTTTCACTGCGCCCTTGCCTCATCAGTAAGGATGATTACGGATTTATTCATTAAATTCTCAGAAAAGAAAGCACTATTATTCTCCTGGTTTTAATCTGCTGAGAAGAAATGGCTACCGATTATAATTGTCCATTCTTATACACAAAGAAGTTTTTTTATACTCTTCGACCCCAAATTCATATGTTTAATATAATACTTTATACAGAAATGCTCAATTTCGGTTTCTCAAATCTGCGCCAACTTTCTTCAACCATAATAATTGGTAAAAAGTTGTTATAAAATGTCAGTAAAAAATTGGATAAATTTTAAAATAGAATTGTAATTTTTTTAATGAAAAGATGCTTCAAATGGGAGGATGCTCTACATAAATAAAACTATTTACTGCAGTTTATTATAGTAGGGAATCTATTCAAATATGATCTGCCCCATTAATACTTATACCATTGCTTACTTAGGTTCTTTTTTCTGTATTTTATTTTTAGAATCGCTCTTTAAAGCAGAAAGTTCGCTGTTTCAAGAGCTTGAGGTGTATATTTTCTGAGAGTAAATGTTTTGGCAGTGTATAAAATTAGCAAAATAGTAGAATTAATGAAAACTGCAGAATATTTCTATTTTTCGAAAATTACATCGAACAAAGCTTTATATTATTTACAATATTGGCAATACAAATAATTTATTTAAAGTGGCTTTAGTTTCACTTCATGTAGTTTTTATCTTGTTCAATTTGGTAAATCGTATAAGATATAAATATTAATTTAATAAAAGATGACTATTGAGTTTGTGAATTTCTATTTTCTAGGTGCCAAAAATAGACCCTTATTCAAAAGAGGGTATTCAACCCAGAGATTTTTCTGCAAACATGGAATTTCATAATGTAAACTTTTCGTATCCTACTAGAAAGACTGTAGAAGTAAGACTTATATTTCTTTATTGTAGTTCTTGGTTTTTAAAAACTTATTAATTGAAAGACCATGTATCCATTTTCATAACACTTGATAGAATATTTTATAATTATAACTATTAAGTGGTGTTTATTTGATAATAATTTGGTAATGATTTTGATCTATAAATTTGCACCGTTTTAATTTGAATATGACCTTTATACTTTTTAGAATCTACAATTAAGTATAAATTAAAGAAAATGTTCAAATGCCTTTTGGCATTTTTATAAGCATTCTTTAGAAGAAAGGTTATATATTTAACAAACATACAGCAGATTTTGCCATAAAATAACACTTTAGCTTGATGATCATATTTAAGTAAGTTCTATAAGGATTTTAAGGCTATAGGTATTGTGAACTTTCTATAGTTTATTCTAACAGTCATTCTTCATAATTGTAATCTATTGTTTTGTTGCAAATTTATTGTTAAAATTTATTGTAAAAGTGATAAGCGCCTTTAGTTTTCCTTTAAAAGCACTCTAAGGGACAACAGAGTGTAATTTCATTTTTGTTGCGATTTTTAACTTTAATGTCAATATAATATACTATTAAGCAAAAAACTTTTAATGCTGGTGCTGAATAGCATATTTAAATTCTTGCGTTTTATGCCTTTTATGATAAATTCCTTGCTAATTTTTTATCCATGGACTTGTTGTCTTGCCATTGGAATGAAGGAATGTTTTTTTTTTCGTTTGTATATAAACCACTATATGTTTTAATTTTATTATTATATTTTGCCGTTTGATATTTCATCAACACTTTTTTCAGGTGTTGAAAAAATTTTCATTACTCATCAGAGAAGGTCAAACAGTCGCTTTATGTGGTCCTAGTGGAAGTGGAAAATCAACTATAGTTAATTTAATTCTTCGTTTTTATGATCCTGTTAAAGGCCATGTAAGAATTTTTGTGGTTTTTAATACATAAAATGCAAAACCTAATTGATTTTGAAAATAAGGAAATGTTATTAATTTAGCTGTTCAAAATAAATAATTAGTTAGAAAATCTTTATTCTAAAAATATTTTTTTTAGGTAACCTTAGGAGATTATGATTTAAAAACTCTTAATGTCAACTGGCTAAGATCAAAAATAGGAATTGTGAGTCAGGAACCTGTTCTCTTTAGTGGAAGTATAGCAAAAAATATTGAATATGGCCATGAAAATGTTACTTTTTCTGATATTGTGGCTGCTGCAAAGATGGCTAATGCTCATGACTTTATAACTAAATTACCGCAGGTTAGTTGACAAGTTCTGTTTTTACTTATTGCGTTTTATCATGATTTTAAGTAACCAGAGAAATTTTATACTATACGAATTTTAAATGATGTTTTTCTGAAGAATTACTGCTCGAGCGAATTAACTTAAATAATAAAAATCACTCTAGTATATAATCTGTATATAACCTTAAGACTTTTTTATGGTATTAGTTTTTAAATTATTAACACATAAGAATTAACAGCTTCTGTATGTTTCGTATATTCCTTGAAATATGATATATGTATATATAATATATATTTTGTTAAAATCCAAAATATCAAATAGAGTATTACTAGATGGCCAAATCACCAGAACTTTAGATTTCTGATTTTTTGGTATATTCCTTTATTTCTCCTTTTAAAAATTTGAGTGAGGCATTAAATGGCCATTTTGAAAAGTAATCAAAAATTATCTTACTGCGCTTGTGTGAGAATATATATGTTCTCAAGATGCTTTAAGGTGTACCCCAATGCAAAGTGGTTACTTATTTCAGCTTCATAATTTAAGCAGCGCTATAATTTAAGGTTGGGACACAGCATTCGAAATGTGTATGATAGTTCGTATTTAGCCGATTCACCTGTTCGTGTGAAGGTAAAGTTAATTGAAGGCGTGTCAGAGATGGGTACATATAGAACGGAACAAAGCATGGTAATAGCATGGTTAACTTACTTCAGTTTTGATGAGTTTGAGTAATGAAATGGTGTGATCAATCATCTGCAGTGCAGTAGAGTGTGTGCTGAGTCGCTATCAATACCCCTGATCACAGGGAGCAACGAATGGGCTTTGATCTGCAACATTCGATATGTCAAGGAAAATCTCGCATTTCTGCGGATGATGAATTGTCGAGTTCTCACAATACTATATACTGGAATCTAAGAGAACAAGTGTACAATGGAAGCATAACTTTCACTATGGAAAAAGTTAGGAATTTCCGACTACAAGGAAACTGTTAATGTTTTTCTTCGATCCCCAAAGTCCATTTTTGATCATTTTCTGCCTCAAAACTCCACTATTAGTTCTGCACAACATTATAGAACTATCACGAAATTTCGCAGAGCAGCCAAAAGCAAGCGCTTTGACAATCTGTCACAACAAACGATCCTCTTCATGATACCAGGTGTCTCCAGTGATACCCATTTGACTGTAAACGTATTCTTTTGACAAGTGTCGGATTTACTGTCATGCAATTATCACATTTCAGATCTCTTAAGAAAAGTATTTAAGAGAAAGGTTTTCTTTTGGAGAATGAATTGGACGAAAGCAGGACAGAAATTTTTTCTAACAACCCCAATCATCCCACACCAAGACCATTGATCTGCCTCTAAAATAATGTGTCCAGCGTTTGAGCAATAATAGAAATTTCTTATAAGTTTGTAGCATAGAAATTACTTTTTCTTACTTCATCCCAGCTGACTTGTTAACAATGATAAATCGTTTCTTAACGTCACTATAAAAATAAGAAGAGGAAATCCAACAAATCATCAGCTGAATAAATCGGAAGTGCTAAATTTACTCATCTAAGATGCATCGAACATTTCAATTTTTGGATATCATCTCTAATAATAATAATTGTTTCATGTTTGTAGCATGGATGTGTACGAAATTTGCATTTAGTATTTTAAGTTTAATCCAGTAATGGATAATATTAACTTTAATTTCAAATTTTATGTGTATTTTATATACAGGGTGATCCAAAAGTCTATAGGATAGGCTAAACATACAGAAAAAGACATTTTTAGAGCAGAATGTGAAAGTGCAGATACAAAGGACGGCCTGTGCAATAATTTCTTTGCTTTTAATTGCACTGCTTAATAAATGCCAAAGGACAAATGATTTATGCAAAATTGCGTCTCAGACAGCTGACCAATAAAAGTTAATTCAAGTTGAGAGGGCGTGACAGACTAAGACTTGTTATCTGTATCAAAGACATTATAGCATTCTGCAGTACTTTGGGTCAAACTCATCATTTATACGAAAATTTTTACTGTTGGAGCCAAAGTAGTGCAGAATGTTATAAAAGTTTTTCTCTGAAATTTTGTTTGGTTCTTGCGATAATTAAGAGCAAAATGTCAACAAGACATCATTTGAGTGCCTACGATCGTGCAAGAGCAGTTGGACGACTGGAAGCAGGTCAAAGTGTCACCACTGTAGCTGCTGTAGTGGGTGTATTAAAGAGTGTTATCTCGCGATTAAAGAAGGCCGCTGAAGGTGGAAATACTTTGCAAAAGCATGCTCGGTGTCGTGGTAGGAACTCTACACCTTTAGAGGATCGCTATGTAGCCTACGTGGCAAAAAGGAGCAGAAATTTTATTCCTGGCCAGATAGTTACAAACCTTGCAACCGCTACCAGTATGCATATTCTGCAAGAACCATCTCACAACATTTAAATCAAGTTGGTTTGTATGCACGGATGTCTGTTCGTTGCATCTCGCTTCAACCACGCCATCGTCGTGAGAATTTTTTTGTATAAGGAACATGTTGGTTGGGATATCCAAAATTGGTCTACCATGGTATTCTCAGACGAATCTCGTTTCAGTGTGACAAGTAATTCTGACACCAGTTACTGTGGAGAGAGCATGGAATACATTATGCTCAACAATTTGTTAGTGAACGCGATCGGTATGGCCCAGTCGTGATGATGTGACCAGGCATCAGGCACAATGGTAGAACAACTCTTCACATCTTTGAGCGAGGAAGCGTTATATCGCAACGGTATTGCAAAGAGGTTAATCTGGATCATGTTTATCTTTTTAGGGAAGCTGTAGATCGAAGCTTTTCGTTTATAGACGATGATGCGTGGCCACACAGAAGCATTGAGGTATCAGACACACTGCAAAGTGAAAATATTGCCCGTATTCAATGGCCTGCTTGCTCTCCCGATCCAAATGCTCTTGGAAGGCATATTTCACAAAGAACTATCTGTCTACGAACAGTGCAAGAGCTAAAAATGGGCCTGAGAGAGGATTTTAACAATATTCCATAAGAACTCGATAGTTAAGTGGAGAGCATTGAGAACAAATTCGAAATATTCATTAGTGTCAGTGGTCATCACACTTACTAAGGTACTCATGTTTGCATTATTCTAGCCTCAAGACCAATTTTTGTGGGGTTGTTTGGACATCATCCAAAGAGCGTCTTTTTTATTTTTAACCCTTCGATGTGTCGATATCTGCACCATTTTGCACTTTAATAAATGTAATCCTTCCCTACTGAATATTTACTTAGTTTCATTTCTTCATTCATTGTCTATACTTAATTATTCCGAAAAACGTAACTGTTCCTTAGCAATTGTCAACCAGTGTATAGAAAATAAAAAGATGCATTTGATAAAGCGAAATAATTTTCAATCAGTATTGCTGTACCTCCGATTACAAAATACCTGTCTCTGCATTTTTTAATTATAAATATATGTTTTAGTTCATCCTTACAAAAATGGAAGAAAAATTCACAGTTTCATGAATAATATTGCTGACAAATTAAAGCAAATAGAATGCAGTATAAATAATAGATATTTGAGAAACTTACATCGTAAATATATTCAGAGGACTTACTGCTTCAAAGCTATTCACGCATTGCATATTCTTTAAGTTACTTGTAAAATCACCTTTGAATTGTGTCTGAGCTAGCTGCATACCACTGAGGAAAAAAATATTTTTGTTATTTTGCTTTGTTTGGTTAATTTTAACAGGATTAATTATTTGAGAATAGAATATATGAAAGGAAAAAATCAGTCTTTGAATTATTTTCAGTCTAAATAATATTTGATTTTTTATAGGGATATGATACATTAGTAGGTGAGAGAGGTGCACAGCTTTCTGGCGGGCAGAAACAAAGAATTGCTATTGCCAGAGCATTAGTCCGTGATCCAAGAATCCTTCTTTTAGATGAAGCTACGTCGGCCCTTGATGCTGAAAGTGAAGCTGTGGTTCAGGAAGCATTAGACAAGGTATTGGTGTACTTTATATTTAATATTGTTTTTATTTAATATCTTAAGTGAAAGGTGCTCTAATTATCAGTTCGGCTTTCAGATCTGCTCTTTATGCTTCATAAAATATAGTACTTATCAAAATTTTATGTCCATCCACATTTGTCAGTTTAGACTCTTAAATGAGAATAAGAAACCTTTTTTGTAGTGGATATATATATGCAATAATCGTTAAAACTATTTTGGAAGCAATTTGCCAAAATTGAATATTTCATTTTTATTCGATGTAAATTTTGTTTACACTAAGATACTCACTTCCACAAAATTTGAATAAACGTCATAGTTTCATATTACTGTAAGATTAGGCTGGCTGCTATGGAGGCATTTAAAAAGTTGGAAAATCACGTTGTTATCAAAGGAAACGTGTCATCGTTTCAGTCTTGCGCAGAGAAAAATTGATGCACTTAAAAAGTATGAAAAATAGAATAGGGGATTTCCTAAGCTTTTAAACAGATTGCATAATGATTCGACAATTTTTTACGTTTTAGAAATGCTTACGACAGTAAAAAATTGTCTGAAAGGCCATTATAAATGAGAATTCGACAAAGAAGTATTATCGAAAGGAGTTAACATTTGGAAGTGCGAGCCTATCCAATTTGACCAGATAACAATACCTTCCATTATCAAAATCTAAAGTCTTTATAGTGGTAAAGAAGTTCGGCAATGTAACTTACTTTAAGGTGAAAGTTGCTTCGAAATTGACTGAAGAGTACAAATATAAGCAATTGATATTCTCATAGAAAGTGATGAACATGAAAGATGACTGGCATCGTATGATATTACTGGCTCGTTCTGCATAACAATACAAAAGTATTTTCAGTAATAAGCTAGGACCTTTCTGCCATGGTATGAACCGTATTCGGACATGAAAAAGAAACTGGTATAACATTTGTGGACAATCGTTTGAATGCTGCAAGCTATCAACATCTACTTCAACATTTTCGTTCATAATCAGAGAACATTTTAGACCCTTTTGGCGTGTTACTACGAGATAATGCTCCTGTGTATCCTGCGAAATCCCCTTTTGAATAATTTCTGGATACTGGTAGGCATTTTATCGATCGGTCTTCTTGCAGCTCTGCACTGAATCAGATAAAAATCATGCCGTGCATACTTACATGAGCGTATGCAGGCGGCAGGCAGAAGAACTCTATTACAGACTTGAAAAAAAGTTTTTTCCTGTAAATAATGGGCAAAAGTCGAGACTAACTATCGAGCTTAAACTTTTGTTAAGGTGCCATGTCGAACAGGATTTACTAGTGTTTCCTGAAAAAAAAAGGGGGAGGGGGCGAAAAAATTTCTCATTAGCTGAACAACGCTTTGATGTTTAGTTCAATAGACCTATCTTTAAAAAAATTATTTTGCCTTATTTGGGTTTTCCTTATAATTCATATAAGTTATATGCTATTTATGCATTATCTTTCATTCTTTGTAAGTTCTGTAGTTAATAAAGTATTACTCTGAGCAAAATAAAAATGATAATCTCACATTGTTTTTATTAAAAGACCTTTTATTTCGATTAACACTATATATTCTGTAAAAAAACAAAATTTATTAGATCATAAAAAGTATTTGCCTCAAACAATCGATTTTTTTTTTGTTTTATTCAATCAAGAAATATCTAGAATAAAAAGAAGCAACTATTCACTCGCAGTTTTGAGAATAACGGGAAAAGATCGTTAGTTCGTAGGGGAAACGTGTTTGTTTCATGATCTTTTTAACAATTCTTTAATTTATTTTTAATATTTCGATTTTATTTTTGCTAACTTCTGTTTCCTTACATTCATCACCAATGTCATCATCATCAGCAATTATCATTTCCGGTAGTTTGAAATTGTTCTGTGTTGATAAAAAAATATGGTGCGACTGGCTAGAAAAAGAAATTAGAAAGCTAGAAAGTAATTTAAAAGTTATGGGAAAAGCAACTTACATATCTATTGAAGAAAGTATATAAAATGTTGATATGAGTGGAAAGGTGTTGAGCATTCCTTTATATTAATATTATTTACTATGGTAAAAGAGAATTTGGTGCAAGGACCATATTAAAATAATGTACTTGAGGAATGGGTTTGCAAAATATGCGTGCTATTCTATCCAACAATTTTATTTTCCCGAATTGGTCATCTTCAGCATCATCAACAGCAAATCTTATTCATGCGCCAGTTAATAATGCTCTTTGTGGACGAATTCTAACACTTGATATCCAATTTAATTTTAGTTGCTATTGCTAAGCATAAATAAACATTTTCAATGGCTCATGTTCTGATAAATATTTACAAAACCCTAGTTGCAGATAAAAATTGCTTTAAATCATTTATCATTTAAGTACAAAATGTTCATTCAACAAAATGAAATCTGATGTCAAATACATTTTTGCTATACACTTTGAAAAATTATTAATCTTAGAATTTTTGAAGAATTTAAATATTGCTATAAGAAGTAATAATTGAGATTATTTTTTGTTTGTACATACATAATTTTACTTCTCAGTGATTTCGCTTCGCACCATTCATTATTAATGAAACTCAGTTTTCTTTTTATTTGTTTCAAGCCTGTTTCATGTTTGTTATTGTTAGTTTATTGAATTGATTAATATATCATTTTGATATATTCGAAAGTGCGGCATAATAAAATATCAATCAAAATTTTATGGATGAAGTAAGTATCTCAAAAAAGTATAAAATATTGAAACTATTATATAATGGCATTTTACTTTTCTACAAAGTAAAAAAAGAAAACGAAAACCTGTTTTGGTATTAATATCCAAAGAAATCATCCTTCCTTCTCATTCTTTTTACTAAAATTTCCAGTTGACAAATTTAAAAAAAGAGTGAGATAAAGAAATTGGCTGAAATACCATTGCAACAAATGCTAAAAAATTTATTTAAAACTCTATTAGAATGAAAGAAAAACTAACAATTGCCAAAATGATATTGAAAATATAGTTTTCTGTGTCTTAAGATCTCAAAATCATTCTTCTGAGACAATAATGCATGAAAGTTATTGTGGAAAAAACGTCAAAGTTGCGTTCATTTATTAGAATTTTATATTCTGAATAAAAACTTGAAAAATCAAACGAAACTTCCTTATGGGCTCTTTTTAATTTTAGAAAGTATATCTGTGTTAAATTTGATAGCTCTGTATCCAACATTTTGCTTTGTAGACCTTCCACAGAAACACATTCCCTTTTACAGAGTGTCTAGTGTCAGTAAGAATTCTTAAACATTACTTATTTTTAATTATCTTTATATGAGGATCCCTTTTTTAAAATCCAGGTGCTTATTTTCTACTGAAGGGAAGAAAGACTATTAATGAGAAAACTAAATTTTTTTTGAGAGAATTAGAGAAATTTGTGAAAACAAACTTTTTTAGATGCCCAACTATGTAAACATGATTTTAAGTTCTAATTTTTTAATGTTCTTCGTCTTTATTTAAAATGAAGTGGTAGTGCAATGATTTTATTTTTCGTAATATAGCCAACTAAAATATAATAAAATAGTTTTTAATATATATTAAAGGTTCTTTAACAAGATATCTTTCATAAGAAATTGACTAAAAACATTTTAAATAACTTAACTTCAAGATTTATCAAAACTATTCACTAATTACTTTAGAAATTCTATATTTGTATTTTCCCAGCATGGTTTTTTTATAGCAACACATAATTCTACAATTAAAAAATATTGAATATCTCTTATTTATTTTTTATAGATAAAATTTGACTACTCTCTGTCTGTTTTGTTATAGGTTTTGTATGTGTCATTGACTATGCTTAGACATTTCATATGTTTTGTCCCTATATAATTTAGCTGCCCGTATTTTAGTTCATATGTATGATTGCTCCATTATTTTGTACATGGGTATCGAAAAGTATTTATTAGAAGCACCGTTCCGAATGTTTGATATTCAAAACTTACTCGAGTTCCCAATGTCTAATAGTTAACCGAACTATCAATAAAACAGTCCATATCCATAACACAGCATTGCAATGCAGTTAGTAATAAGTACGCCATTATTTGGTAGTACAGTAGATAGTAATTCAGTTATAATTCATAAAATGTTATTATAGACGATGTTTATTGAATTACTTCATGTTGTTGAAAAGTTTCGTTATCATATGTATTTAGTTGTATATCTACTTTTTATCCTTTTTTTTAGCCGGGATAATTTTTGGAAACTGTCCATAGGTCTTTATCTTGAAAATCAAACTTAATTCATTGTAGTTTAATTTTACGAACTCTTTCCAGTTTTATTATTCACTGAATAAGTCAACTAAATTAGATAAATGATTATTGAAGCAAATATTATATATTTCCGTATTTTTAAGAAAAGCAATAAAGTAAGTGCTGTTGTGAATGGTGTAGCATTTCTTTTCTTTGCGGTTTTTTTTTTTTGTCATGTTTTTGACTGATCGATTTTCTAGATTCATTCCATTCTTGCATGATTTTATTTAATAACATTTCCTTGTTTTTATTTAATTACATGTAAGAGAATGTAATTACATAAGCATAATTTTATTTAATTACATTCCCTTTTTTGTGAAACTATTTTTGGTAAATGTGTTAGATTAAAAAGATAGATGTTTTAGTGAATCCACTATTTATTTGACTAATGACTTTTCTTGTATCAAATTTATTAAAAATCATTAATACATAAATCTCAGATAAAATATTGCTTAAAAATTTATTCTAATTTTAGTTCATTTGAGTTTTTCTCTCTTCATATAAATGTTACATGTAAACTTAGAATTTATTTAATATTTCCAGTTTATCATCCTTCTATCAAGGGATTATTTTTTATCTTGATTTTTTTTCTTGAACGCATGAAATTTGACTGTCCGACAATATTTACGTCTAGGCCCAAGAAGGAAGAACAACAGTTGTAATAGCGCATCGTCTTTCAACGATTAAAACAGCTGATGTTATATGTGCAATGGAGAATGGTGAAATAAAGGAACAAGGGACACATGAAGAACTAATGGCAAAACAAGGATTATATTATCAGCTAGTTACAAATCAAATATTTACTGATGATGGTGACCATTGTTCGTCTGAAGAAGGTAATGAATTATTTTCCATTTTTTTCAGAATTATCCATTTTTTAATTAAGTCCATTAATTATTTTATATCCTGTCCTATTTTGTATATAATTAATTGGGTTCCTGGTATCTTTTCTGTAATATACAAGAAACTCGACTGTTTTAAATCCTTATTCATACCGTGATGAATGAAAGTTAACCATTGGGCATCGGCTACATCTAGACTCAAAAAGATGTTATTATTTCCCATAGAGCCAGAGAATTATTTTCATTTGGCTACATAATTATTAGAATATGACTATTTTCGAGTGAAATAATGACCTTTATTTCATTTTCAGCTCGATTAAGTGACGCAGAAATTGTCAGAAGTATAAGAAGAAAGAGGTCTAGTCTTAAAACTGCAATTCATCTCAACCATCGACAAATTAGCAGTCTTCAACTAGACATAGAAGAGGTAAAATTATACTTTCCATAAATTTATAAGCTGATTTATCAGAATACGGAAAATAACTCTTTGTCATCTGTTTACTTCTTCCTTCATACATATTAAATATGTTTCATTTAATCCTTAATTGTTTTCATTTGCTATTTCTATGCCCTTAAAATGCGTCTTTATTTATTCGTGTCATTTGATTCATATCATGATGTCTTTAAAAAAAATTGTGAATTTAAGAATTTAACTATTCAATTTAAATTTTCAACTATTATAGTAAACAGTGAAATTGACTTGCTTTATATTTTGCTTATTTCTGAACTAAAAATACCTCTGAGAATATTAAAGCAGAAAACTAGTAGAAGTTCATAATAATTTGTTTTAAAATTCAAAGTTGATTTCTTCTCTACAAAATTTTTAAGTAAACTTGGATTTTGGCTCTTTAAAAAAAAGCCTCCGGTTTTTTTAAATGCCTCTTTTAATTAACATAATATCTAAAAATCTTATAAGCAGATAGCTGATAAATTCTTTTCATTTCATCGATGAATCTATCTTAATATTAATAAAAATAATTGCGACTATATATTTATTATATTCCACAATTTCTTTTAAATAACTAAACTAAATTAAATTTTTCACACAAAACCTGAGATGAATACTCGACATTTTACAGAAATTAATTTAATGTTGATTAGAAGTTAACAAAAATTCTGTGTTTTATGCACTTTGAACTGCTCTATCTTTTTCTTAAATTTCTCTTTTATTTTATTATACTTTGACAATACTTTTATTGGCCTAAAAGTAGTAATTTAACCACAAGATTAAACATATCAATTGCTGAAATGAAAGCAGCCTTTCTTATATTTTTAAATTTATCAACAAAATTAGCAATATTAATATAACAAATATTTAGTAACTCATGGGGAAAATTGGTTATTGGTGACTTTTAAAAATTGTCTGATACATTTGATATTCTTATTTTAATTGAAAGCAGCACAATAAAAGAATTTTGTGTCTTAGGAATTTTATAGATAAGTAGTTTATATGATGATCATGAAAAAATTTTAATCTCGTGCAACACCAGATATATCAGTTAGTTTATTATGAAATTTAGTTGGGGAGAAAGTAAAGCAATAAATTGTTTATAAATATATAAGTTTTGACTAAATTAATCTCATGTTTCGTGCACGCTGTAGTTATACATTTATATGATCGATTAGCTGACTACCATCTCTATTTTCGATGTTTGAATAGCTGATAGTGCAATACATGATTAAATATTTATTGAAAACCTTTCTATGAGTATAATATAATGTAACAATATTTCATAGTTCCATATATAATTGTGACAATTTATGTTGTAATTTCAATTTATTGATATTATATATTAGGAAAAAGTACCATTACCATCAGGGTTCCAAATTCTTAAACAAAGCAAAAGAGAGTGGAAAGAAATCGTTATTGGGTCTTTAGCATCTGTTGTAACTGGTGTTATTATGCCAACTTATGCTGTTTTTTACAGTGAAATATTTAATGTGAGTACATTTTAATGTTATCTCTGTTAGTTGTGTGTATTGTGTTATTTCTTTTCATTAAATTAACAATATGTTTTTCCCCTCTTAGACTTTCTCTCTATCTGGTGCTGCTCTAAAAGAATCGGCATTCTTCTGGTCTATGATGTTTTTAGTGCTGGCAGGTGCTGCAGCATTGGGCCATATTTTCAGGGTACTTCTTTATTTCATTGTATCTTTAATAGTGTTAAAGTTCATTGTTTCCCTTATCTGAATTCATCTTAGGGCCATTGCTATTTATCAGGTTCAAAATAAAAGTAGTTGAATCAGCTCAGTTTTTCGTCTGAAATGCGATTTTATACTAATAGAAAAAATTAGCAGGTTAATTGCCAGAGAAGAACCAGAGGCTGGCTTTCACTTTTTGCTCATTTTTTTATATTTATCACAGCTTGAAACTCTTGCAAGTATCTTATTTATTCAATCAAAATAAAACTATTACATCGTTATTTCTCCGTCCCTTTCTTTTATTCATTCATAGTCTAATGGTACACTTAGGTAATAAAAAATCTTTGCGTTGTATTTTTTTTATTGTTGATAACTTGATTTGATAATTTAAACCAACCATCATTATGAGTATGTTTAAAAGACATACATTCCTAAAGATATTATTTTGGTAAAGTAATGTATGAGTGCCATTAAATTTTTTAAAATTCAAAATACTGTTACTGATTTCACCTCTGTTGGGTTTGTTTAGTGTAATGGGTGTATGGTGTGAAAAAAAACGATGAACAGTCTTGAGTGGAAAGACAACAACTTTTTTTTACACGAAGACAGGACTGCACAAAACGACAGTTACACTACTGGCCACAAGTATCGAAAGCTTGAGAAATTTCACGTTTTTTTTAAGAATAAGTCCCCTCCCTCCAAATAATATTTTTTTTTCGTTTAAAGTGATATTTTCCTGTATAAATGTGGTGGAGATTCAATATTCTGCGACAATTGTGCAATCCCGGTAGTTTATTATAAAATCACTCCGATTGCGAAGGATTTAATTTTGTTTGTTGAGCTGTCGAAAATGCATTCTCCGTGCATTGCTTTTCAATTAAAACTGCCTGATTCTTTTTTAAATATGAGAATTAGCTCGGGAGAAGCCCCAAGCTGTTATTTAAACACATAAAGATATCATTTAAAATGTTTGGATTGCTCATCGGTGCTACTGCATTTAGCCGAATGTTTTACTCCTCTTAAAGAGATTCAAAACTGAAGGAACTATAGATAAAAAGCCTAGAAGTAATCGTCGGAGTTTATCTTTTAAACTTTCTGATGTTACAATGACCAGATTATGTTGTAAAAATATATTTACGAGCTCTATTACACTCTCAAGGGAATGGAATGAGTTCACATTTGTCATTGCCAGTGCCAGAACAGTTCACAGGAGGCTTTATGAATCTGGTTACAAAGCACAAGTTCCTAGGGGAAAACCAGTACTAACGAAGGCAATGCTGAAAAAAGGATTTGACTGGGCCAAGGGGCACAAAAATTGGAATATTTCGGAATGGGGACAGGTTATATTCAGCGATGAAATTCGCTTTACAAGCCTGGCCATGTTTGGCATACAACAAAGGAGCGCATGAGGCCGGAATGTCTGACTGGTATATCAAAACACCATGAAAGCTTAATGATTTGGGTGTGCATGCCATATTAGTCAAATGGACAACTTCATTTTGTATAGAGAGCTATGAATAGAGACTAGTATGGTGGTGCACTAAAGGATAAAGTCCTTGTTAGTGCTTCTGAGGGGTTCCCTAGGCAGAAAAAATATTTCGGCAAATCTAGGACCCTGCCATGCATCGGAAAAGATAACACAAACTTTACAATTAATTTTAAAATTTCTTTCGGTTATGTTCTGGCTTCTGTATCGAAGCATTCATTTTTTTTCATGTTAAATTGCATTGTAATTTGTATTTGCAAAACATATTAAAGTTCTCGTATATTCAGGAAACTCGCCAGATTTAAACCTCATTCAGAATTTATGGAGTATAATGAGAAAGGAATAACTGAGAATCATCCCAGAAACAAAACGAGAATTTCAGAAAACAATAATTAAACTTTGGCACCATGAAATACCTAAAGAAATGTTGCAAAACCTTGTGGATTCCATGCCTAAAAGAGTGTCAGGTGTGACAACATTTTTTGTTCATAATTATATTTTGTTTTTAGACTAATTTAACATATTGACATAAAAATATATTACTTTGAATGAAAAAATTTTGGAGGGGAGTGCTTTTTGTTGAAAAAACGTGAACTCTTTTATTATCTTTTTTGATCAAAAGAAATTGGAATTTTTTCTTTACTTCATATTATTCTGGGGAACCAAAATGGATTCCAATACTAATAAACTGTACATTTTGTTTGTATTTTATTCTTTTTGAAATTAAATAACATTTTTTGTTCAATAAATAAATTATATTTTGCTTTTAGACTAATTTAACATACTGACATAAAATTATATTTCTTTAAATGAAAAAAATATAATTTTTGCGGGGCTTTTTATTGGAAAAAACGTGAAATTTCTCAAACTTGCAATACTTTTTACCAGTAGGGAATTTACAGTCGACAAATATATACAGTGAAGACGAACACGCAGCAGCACACTACAACAGTAGCCCACAAGTTGAAATCCTATAGTAACAACGTCCACGGCACACAAAGCTGACAGGCAGGAGTCAGCAGAAGAGGAGATCCTCGGAGCTTCGCTCTACGGTCTCTCCAGACGGCTGAAACACTCCTATCTCTTCTCGCTTTTGCTGCCGACTCTTTCACACAAGACTGGTAGTTCAATTCACTACGGCTCAGTTTGCGACTCCTAGCATCTTGAGTGCGCCGGCTTTTTATAATTGCCCGGATGCTGGGCTAGAAACTTCTAGACCAATCAGGCGTATCTCGATTCGACAACATTCTCCAAGTTTCGGGAATTATCCATTTTGTCGCCAAATGATCTCCAAGATCACTAATACGACATCCTACAGCATCTAATACGATGGCTGTAAATCAGTCTTTCTTATGACACTATTCGTGTTGGGAAGCAAAATTGCACGTCTGTAACAATACATTAAAAAAATTGTGCAAAACAAAATTGAGCCTCTTTTATTAGAGAAAACAAAATGAAATATGAATCTATATGTTGCTCTAAGAAAGGAAAATATCTTAATGAGACTTAATTTTCATTTCGATATTCAAAACAAATTAGAGATTATTTCATATTTGCTTGTTTGTTATTTGGCATTCCATAGAGTAGCTTAGGAAACGTAATAAATATTAATCATTGCCTATTAGTTTTTTAACATTCTGTATACTGCCAAATCTTAAACTTAGTCGGTAACATATACAATAAATGCAACTGTCTGTTATATAATATATAAAACTTTCTTTATCATTGAATAATGTAATTTGAGCATCGCTTGAAAATGCATTAATCTTGTAAAAATATGAAGCAGTTATGCGCAAGTTTTTCTTCGATGAGCAGTGATGAATTTCCAACTTGTCAGACTAAGCAGAGCCGCTAAACTAAGGGGGGAGCAAATATGTCGATTTAAAAACTTTTTTTCCTAACTGCCAAATAAGTTTTTAAAAAATACAAATTCTGTGGATGATTAAATATTACGATAATATTGATACCTTATCAAATATAATTCGACTGGCTCCTGTGTGTTTCATTATGTTCACTTAATTAGTAGAGTATTTATGAAGCCGATCATTATGTTTCTATAATATTAAGCACAAACGTGGAATTCCAGTCTGGGATCATAATAGATAAATAAAAAAGGAAATAGGTTGATACAAATATTATCTTGAAATTAAATCATTAACATATCAAATCATACCGAAATGTGAAACAAAATTGACCATCTTATTAAATGAGGGGCTTCACTGTGTGCACTGCTTAGGGCCGCAAATTGCCTAAAACCGCCACTGACCATGAACCAGAAGTTCAATTTTTTTATTAAATGGATTTATTTTTAGACAATAGGTTATGCTTTTGCTGGTGAAAACCTTACAATGAGGCTGAGGTATCAATCCTTTACTAACATTTTAAGGCAAGACATTGCATGGTTCGATGATTACCGTCATACTTCAGGAAAACTTGCTTCTCGACTTGCTACAGATATCCCACTTGTGAAAACAGTACGTATATGTTTTATATTTTGATTAACATGAAAATTATTATTTAACATTATTATTATTCAATTTTTCAAAAAACGTTTTACGTTTAGTATTAAAATTTGGATTTTAGGCAGCCGGAGTCCGAATAGGCACTGTGATATCGGCTGTTGTGACACTTGTTGCTAGTATTACAATCGCTTTCATTTTTGGTTGGAAGCTTGCATTGGCTTTAATCGTTGTAGTTCCAATTCTTTTGTTTGCTGGAGCACTGCAGATGAAAACTTTGAAAGGAAATCAAAAACGTGATGCCGAGTTGATGTCAAATGCTAGTGAAGTAAGTGAAGATAGAATGTATGTGTATTTTTAAAGTTGTACTAGGTATTTTGAAAAACATCCCTTGTGTTACATTAGTTGAACTCTCATGCAGTAAGATTCACCAAAATGTTACTGATAATAGCATTATATAATTATGTCTTTATTTCCTTTTTTAAGCCAAATGAAATAAGTTAATGTAAATACGAGTAGTAAAAACGAAAATTGTTAGTTTACTAAATTTGCTTCTTCAGCTATCTGCTACTAAATGCTAATTTGTTTAAGCCTCCTTAATTTTAATTGTGCTGTTCTTTATAAAATTTAAAATCAGCGCTTTCTTTTCTTCTTCACTCTTCTTATCTACACACACACACACACACAAATTACTTGACTCTTTGCTCTTTCTTTATCAACATAATATTGTCTAGTTTTTCAGAAATTAAAATTTGCTATTACCTCAAAGAGATTAAACTTCGTGAAAAATATTTTTTTCTTCTGTAAACTTCTTAATCCCTGTGCATTTAACACATGGACATCTTTGTTGCGCATATTTCACTGTGGTACAAAAACAATTACTATTACATACTATTTTCTTCCCAGAGCAACAGAAAAATATAAGTGCATTTTTATTTTATTGCTGAGTGAGACATGGTATGATATAAGGAGAACAGGGTTGTTTTTTCACTCTGTAGATTTAATTTGGTGTTTCGTTGGTGGTTCTTTTGATGCTTTCAGCAATACAAGTTTTATTGATTTTAAGATCCTCTGTCTGCAACTATTGTACTACACTGCACTTATTGAATACTTGTGTTACAAAAAATTATGAGGTAAATAAATATCTGATAATATTAGCATCTTTTCATTCAATACGAAAACATGCTTCGTCTATTCTTCAATTTAATGCAATCATAGTATCTGAAAATAATTATAATATATTCTAGACAAGTGAATCTCACTTTTATCTTGTATATAACAAATCCAAAAAGTTGAAAGAGGAAAATTTCATCATGGTCAGCTTAAATATCTAAAACATATAAAACAATTTTACAATGTTGCTGAGGAAAATAATTATGTTTCCGAAAGAAATTTTTACAGTGAGAATTTATATGAAATTTCCATTCTACTGATATAAATTTTTTGAAATTATCATTATGGCTTTAAAAGTTACTAAGAAGAAAAATTAAAACATCTTCTGTTTCTATTAGCATTACTTCAACTCTTCAAAAAGTTATAAATTAAATATGCATTGTTAAATATAGATGGTGAGTAAATGCTGATTAATTTCGATATTTATTTGATTTGCAATTTTGTATTCTCTTAATTGAGAAATTTGCAAAATTTCATCTCATAGCCATAAAATTTGTTTAATCATATTAAAAAAAAGAAAATTACATACTCAAGTTGAATATATAAAAATTGACTGAAGTCAGTTATTACAGACAGTTTAGGAGGTTTTGATGAAATTAAATATAGATTTTTGTTTCATAGTTAATATTCTGATTGTATAATGTTGTTAAACTATATTGACCATTCATTCCTTTAAAAAAAAGTTCTCTGCTTATTGGAAATTTAGTAAATTAAATGCCAATTTACTAATGTGAATCAATAAAATGTTTGCAGTCTTTCTGAGATTTAGCTGTTTTGTGTGAGAAGCTGAATATTTTCATTGCTGAAAGTGAAAGTTTTGAATAATTTCAATGAATTTTAATGGCATGGGGAAAAATGTGAGATATTCATAGTTAAATTTAAACTTTTGAAATGAAGAAAGAGTGAATTTCAAATCAATGAAAAAAATTATATTCATTCTGTAATATTATTGTATGAGTACTTTTGAAATCTCAGCACTTTTTCTATTCCAATGATTATTAGTAATTATTTGTTGTGGCTTTATTTATGCTGTTGCATTTTTTAAATGTTCTTTATGTTAGGTCGCAAGCGAAGCCATTGAAAACATCAAAACAGTTCAAAGTCTTACTCTTGAAGAAAGATTTTATGAAAGATACGTCAGTAATCTTTTTAAGCCTTTTATGTAAGTAATTATTATGAATCCCGTTTTTCTTTAATATTTGATTTAAAATTTACAAGTTGATTTGGTTGTTGTATCACTTTATCTCTTTTTCTTCTATGACATATTCTTTTAGTGAGTATTAAAAATCTCGCACATTCGTGTGGCAGTTTTTGGTATCCGATAAAGGTAAATTTATTTCACTATTTCAGCCCCATGATTATGTGGGGTATTTTCTGGTGTGCACATCATCGGACATGAATATCTTAAAGTAAAGATGACCATCGATAACAATGGGTTGCCTTTTATTAAAGATGCAAAAAGCCCAAGTGACGGATGAAATCAAACATAGTTAGAGCAAAGAGAGAACTATTTTCTGAAATCAAAGTGAAAAGTATTTTTTTTAAACATTTATTCAAAACACTATCTCTGATATTTTAAAAACATATTCCTTATATCAAGTTGGAAGTATGAATGCCAAGTAAGCTTTTAGTGTTTGTTATTCGGTTAAGATAATATATAATATACAAGGTGTTTATAATTAATGTGCGAGTATTTGAAGGACTCAAGAGAAAAATTGAATATTGAAGAACTTGGTCCGTAATATTTACTGTATAGGAAAATAAATTACATAATTTAAAAATTAGTTCAATTTTTTTCCCCGATAGATGACTTTTTAGATTGTTTAAGCCTCCCCCTCCCTCTTAATTATGTCAAAATGCCAAACATATTAATTTTAAAAACATTTTGTTTATAAAAGTAATAAGGATGTCTTTAAAATGTCGACATGCCTTGATGACTTGGTCGAATATAGAGTTGCGCTGTTAGTGAAATGCTTTTTCAGAAGGATACCAATTATGTCGCTGCTTTGAAAAAATGTCACCATCTTAAAGATTCTATAAAAGAACTTATGTCTGTGAAGAACTTGAAGAAAATTATTAATTTGTAGACACCTGAGAACTCCTGATGCTTCCTGGAACTAGAGGCTGAACCGTAGTGAATCAGGAAGTTGTAGAGGAAATATATGATAGTACTGATTCAGGATCAGCAGGTCAACGACGCATAAGCTCTAGAAATATAGCAAAGATCCCACCAATACTGTCAGAGGCCGCACAAAATCTTGTTCTACATTTTATGATGTTATCTGTATAACATTAAAATTTTGAAGCACTCATATCTCGGAGATTCACAAGAAAGAATTGATTTTCACGAACTTTATTCTTTCCAGAGTTGATAACTACGAATTATGCATTCTAAATATTTTGTGGATTGAAGCGCATTTCACTTTATCAGGATAAATCGACACTCAATAGTTGTTGAATATTGGGCTAATCCACTGTTGAACTCAGTATTTGTTGCAGTTTAATGTAGTATATCTGCCAAGTTTATTATTGGCTTATGTTTTTTCTTTCGACATCAACAAGATTAACTCGTTGCACCTTAACAGAAACAAATTGCATTAAAATTCTGGAAAATAATGTTATCCCTTTCTTGCAAGAATAAATATGCAATATTCAACAATATTTATGTGCATTTACAAAATATAATCCCACTTTCTATTGCTCAGTAGGTCAAAGCTGATGTTTCTGAAATGCATAGCTAACCAATTAATCTGATTTAAATGTTACCTCTCACTGTGGAAGTATTTAAAAGATTGCTTTTATACAAAAAATACAAGTATTTTCTTAATTTGAAAGGCAGCATCACTGTATGTATCTTAGAAATTCTCCAGAAACTTTAGGTGCTACTGTGGTTCATGCTCTTTTGTGTTTGGGACATTTGATTGGATATGAAAGCTCACATATTGAACAAGTATTATTACTATAATTAAATTCATATCGTTTTGCAAGAAAAGCATAATTTCACTTTCCGAAATAATGCCAGTAAAAAAGGGCCACCTATCGAAAAAATCGAACTAATTTTTTTATTGTGTATTTCCATATGCTATAACGCATACTGTTTCTTCTATTGTCTTTCTGACATTTGCACTTTAATTATAAGGACCCTGTTTATTAAGAATATTTGAAAGAGGCCGATAGAAAAATGGTGAAACTGATTTTCTACAATTTAAAATGGGTTCTTAGAATATGTTGACCATCGATTTAAGCGGAGAGTCCACAATATATTTGCATCTAGTTATTCATATATGAGTTATGTTGAATGATTCGAGTTTTCGGATAGTGTTATCCATTTTATAGCACCATTGCCATCTTCTGGTACTGCTACTAGAAAATTCCAAAAAGAATTATTGTTTCTCTAGCCTTTGTTGGTAATATACAGGGTGATCAGCAAATAATCCCCGATTTCAAAATTAAATATCTCTACAAAAAAGATCGATAGAATTATGCGGTAAACTGCATAATTGCATAAAACTTTGGTTTATTAGCAAAACTGTAAAAATAGTGTACAAAAGTTAAGAAAATTTAGTTACAAAAATCGTTAACAGATCTGGTTCTGCACTGAAAACTCTTTCTCTGAAAGGAGTCTTTAAAAAAACAGTAAAGTGATGAGGTCTTTGCAGTCAAAATACAATTTTTTCAAAATGTTCACCGTTCGAAACAATGAGATGGCGTAATCGAACAATGAAATTTGACATCGCCTCTTGCAATGTCTCAACGGAAATGGAATCACATGCAACACCAATCAATGATTCATGCTCATCTAGAGTGGCGTGATTGTTTCTATAGACAGCGTTTCTATTGACAATGCTTCCCAAAGAAAGAAGTCTCAAGGATCGGGTGAATATGGAGGCCAAGCTATTCCTGTGTCGGTAAATTCCCGATAATCTAACACAATTACTCTATTCTCAAAGTATTCATGAAGAAGGTGAAAAACTTTATCTGTTCGATGTGGTTGAGCCCCATCTTTCATAAACTGGTCGATCCTCCAATGCTAGTTGAGTGCTGACAAATTGTTCCAAAATTGTAACGTAACGTTCAGTAGTTATCGTAAAAAGGGGTCGAAAATGCCTCTAACGCATACTGCAGTCCATGCAGTAACTTTAGGTGATTGCAGTGCTTTCTCTTCATACAAATGAGGATTTTCGGAACCTCAAAATCTTCAGTTTTGTTTATTAACGATTCCATTCAAATGAAAATGTGCCTCATCTGTAAACCAGATGCAGCTCACATCAAATCCGTCGTTGTCGATCATTGTTAGAATCTAATTCGGAAAGTCAACCCTTTGTTGCACAGCTTTCATGGGTATGACCTGATGACTTTGGATTTTGTATGGAAACAGTCGTAGGCTATTTTTTAAGTGCTCGTATACTTCAAACCTGTTTCTGTTGCAATTCGTCGGATGCTTTTTTTATTCATTTTCGTCATGCTTATTTTTGAAGTCTCACTGAAACCGTCTATGGGCATTGCGACTAGAGCGCGATCTGTTAACGATTTGCGTAATTAAATTTTCTAAACTTTTGTACAGCATTTTTACAGTTTTGCTAATAAACGTACAATTTACCGCGTAATTCTATCGATCTTTGTTGTAGAAATATTTAATTTTGAATTCAGGGCTTATTCACTGATCACCCTGTATGTATAAGTTACTTCTGGAATAACAATTTTCAGGGAAACTGTATACAAGCGTTTAGTGGTGAAGAATCAGTATATTTAACTTTCACCATTGTGTGTTCTCCTCAATTCATCACAAAAAAGATCCTACCATTTGTGGGAACAGGAACACCATTCTTTGAGATGAGTCGAGATTCAGTATACAGGATAATTCTCCATGAGATCATTTGGAAATAGCTTAGGGCTTGCTGTTGTTTCTTTGACACAGCGATAATATTCTTTATAGGAGGGACCCATATCTAGAAGGTATCTTTTTGGATGTCTGCATACTATTGAATGTTTTTAATTCGGTTACTGTGATCACAAACATTATGAGTATGATATTATTGAACTTTTTTTCCCCCTAAAAGGTATTAAAGACTTTCTTTTTACAAACCAAACTATGAAGCCGTGCTGAGTCAATTATTTTCTCAAAGAAGAGGAAAATCACTGATTTACTGAAAAGTCTATTATCGATTCTCAAACTATCTGATTGTGGACGAATAGATTCTGACAACCATCCTTAATATACGATGGCACAAGCAACTTATGCATTAATGCTCTCAGTTATAAATTGTATTTCCACTTGCTCTTTTCTCTACCTATCATACAAGAGACATGTAGTTATTTTTGAATGATAATTTCAAACAACGACAATATATAATATCTTCTCAAGTTTTTGTTCTTTGTTATCTCTCAATTGCAAGTATAAATTAAATATGTTTTATAAATATTTATACATTAGTGTTCACACCGCATATCATTGCCTTATATTGCTCATTGATTAATTTTAATTCTATCAATAATTTTAATTACATTAATATTTGTAAGCATATTTTGTAATTTTTTTCATTAGGGAAAATAAAAAGAATGCTCGAGTTTATGCTCTTGCTTATGCATTTTCTCAAGCTGTTATGTTTTTCACATATGCTGCAGCGTTTCGCTTGGGAGCTTTTTTAGTGGCTCGAAATGAGATGGAAGCTGTCGATGTTTACAGGTATAAATTGCTATTTTATGTAAAATTATTAAATTATTATTTTATTTGTTATTTATGGTAATTACTATTTTATGTTTATACTTTTTGTCGTTGTAATTTTCACGCTGGAGCTCTTGGCATTTTCTACTTTATTTTATCATGATTTTATAAGTTGAGTTTAAATTTAATATGAGACAATTTCCCTCTGACGTTCCGACTTTTGCTATTTCTTGCATTTACGGATTAATCAATTTTTATGTATACGCATCCAGTTTTAGATAATGCACCTTCAGTAGGCATTTCAAATGAATATTCTACTGTTGAAACATTTTTGAAACTGGTTGTGAAAATATTTCCTATTTTGATAAAATTATGAAAAGTTTTTTTTTTTTTTTTTCTAAAAAATCTTTGGGTGATAATACTGAATAAAAAATGAAATATAGGAAGCAGAAATATTATGTTAGTATAATAAAAAATAATAGTTTTCACAAATAAAATTGGTATTTTAATAATTTATCTCATTCCTCTGCTTTTTTTTTGTACAAAAGTTGCTCATAAATATTATTCAAAACTCTTTATATGGTGTTGATTCAAACATGAAATGAGGAAAAAAAAAGTATTTTCATCGAATTTTACTCTCTTTCATTAAAAGGTAAAAAACTGTTGATCATAGAGAGATTTGCTTAGTTTGATTCTAATAATTAAAGTAAATCAATTATCAAAGTTGGTTTACTAGATTTCTTTTTGCTGACTTTTCATTAGAAGTGACCAACATTTCGGTAGACTAAGTGAAGCTAATGATGACCAAAACAATTATCATAATAGATTATGATCATCATATTTGAGTGCATGAGATTAGAGAAATTTTTTATATTCTTTCTCAGACATCAGCAGCTGTTTAGAAAAATTGTTTTTTGTGAAATCTATATTAGGCCTCTAGATGAACTGAAAGAAATTTGATGAATACAGCGTGCACTTAAGCGTATTGAAAACTATAAATTGTTAAATCGAGTGATAATTGAAAAATTTTCTATCTAAACAAACAATGATCGTGAGACGGTCAAGATGAGTTAACATAAGCCGGATCGAAAGCTGAAACTCTTGAAACAAAAGATTTTGTCATTAATTTGAGTTATAGATGTGTTGTTTATTGTCAGTAGTTTCCATTTTAGATTTTAAAAAATGGAATTAAATTATAAAGCCAAAAACTCTTAAAGCGGCAAATTGTTTAATGTTTTCTTGAGATAATAGAAAATCAAGCTCATGTTTAACGATACAAAAATTATCGAAATTTAATGGCGAAGTGATGTAATTAAAATTCAAGTTTACATCATAGAGCTTAAACTTTGCACTTTCAAATTATTATTTATGTTTTCATGGGGTTGTTTGAATGATTAAGTCACATTTATAATGATACAGTGAGATCGAAAATGTTTCTCTCTGTTGATAAGATTCCTATGAAATGGGTATACTAAATTAATTTTTTTGAAAGACAAATTCGAACAAAATGGAAAATATATCGGTGATTTTAAAAAATCATTCTTTATTTCAATATTAGCGTTTTAACGTGCAAGGAAAACCGCGTTTTTACACCAATCTAATTGTCAGAGGTTTTAAACTTTAACATAGACAAATTGTTGGTAGATATATCGCAACGTAAATACGATTGGAATTACAATTTGAGTAATATTCAGATACGATTTGAGTGATTCTTACGTTTTGAGTATTATTGAGCAAAAAAAAAGTTTGAAATAGGCTGTCTAATTGCTTAGAGTTGAAAGCTGTCAAAAATAAATCGGTCTTTTTTGGTTTCATCAGATTATACAGCATTATCTCCTATATTTTAATCTTTTTGGTAATTTTCAATTTTGATGGATGCAGATTTATTTTCACATTATTTTATTTCCCCTTTTTAGGAATTGAGAACGTAAGAACGGAATTACGCAAAGTGACAAATTTTGTGTATTTGAGAAGTGAAAGGAATCTCATTTTTATTGTGTTAATATTGGAATTATAATTTATTTATTTGTACTGTAGAAAATTTCAACAACATCCAGTTTTATGGAAATATAAAAAAATCTCTGGACTTTGTAAGCAAAATATTTGAATTGGAATAATTTATCTGGAATATCTATCTTTTTATCAGTAACGTGTATAAAAATAAAGTTTGCTGGCAACTTTCTTTGAGGATATGATGGTATGAAATTTCCATCTACGTCTGTAGTTTATACTAGACAATGTAATAGTACTATTAAACAAATACAATATTCACTAATTTTTTTTAATATTAGATTTTTTCTGGTATTTTTATGAATTTGAATTCTTATTTAAAAGAACTCCTTTGACTTCGTTACCGAAAATGGTTTTTATTTAAACATATTCTCACTTTGAATCTTTTTTTAACTTGTTAATATGGAAAGTAATTACAGTAATTAAAAATTCTTTTGCATTCATTAGTGTATCTCTTTTAGGGTGTTCTTTGCTATGGCATTTAGTGCTGTATCTGTAGGACAATGGACATCATATCTTCCCGACTATGCCAAAGCTAAATTATCTGCTGGACTTGTTTTTCATCTCATAAAATTGGTACCAAACATTGACAGTAGCTCTAAAGGAGGAATACGTCCAGTAAGTAAATTTCCATAAAATTTAAAAATATTTTCATGTTTATCGATTGATGATTTCTGAATTATTTCTTAATATAATATTTCTATACATTATTTTAAATAACAAGAAATAATTTTATTTAACCCTTTAGATTTAACTAGTTGAAAATTGACTTATTTATCTTACTATATAGAAAAAAATTCTTTTCGTAAAAATATTTTTTTATTTATCTGTACAAATATTTTCTTTCTTTTTTAAAAAATTATTATACAAATGTAAAATAATACATTGAGCATTAAATGTAAAATAACTAGAGAATTTTACATGCAGGGAATTCGTTCTTGGAAGCTGGCCATTTTTTAAAAATTAAAAATCACCAAATTTAGAATAGCAAATAATTTTTATATACATCATACAGATGTAAGTGGAATTTTATTGTTATATGAATTATTTTTAATTAATTGAATGTTGTGTGGAAGATAATAATTATATTTGTCTGAAAAAGTATTTTTGCTTAGAAAAACTAAATATATTTCCATTTTGCTGTTAATTCTTATCTTGTTAATATATGTTTCTCTCTCTATGTGTAGATGTATACATATAGGAATATCAGATATAAAGTTAAATTTGTTTTATAATATTGAAAGTATCTTGAAGATTTATACAATTAAAAAATAAGTTTTATCATTAAAATAAATGCTAATGCACAATACGATTATTTTAAATTAGAATGAAATGAAATGAATGACAGGTCGAAAAGTTCTGATGACCTTCTAGGATTTCAGTGGCAACGTCTCCTGGCCAGCAAATTCATCGGTGATCATGTATCTATATGCTGTTGTTATCCTGTATTTTTTTTGTTGCTTAAACAAACTATGTGACAGCAAATCGATAGAAATAATGCGAATCCTCTATGACAAATAAGTTTTGTGAGAAATTATTTTCAGCTCATGAGGAAATGCAAATGTGTCCCTCATAGTTTAGAATCAATATTTAAATTTGGTTCGTAATGACTGTTAATTATCAAATTTTAAATTATCGGCAAATAATAATTTCATTAAGGGCGTATGATTATTTTTAAAAGCTACTTATTAGAACCAACAAATCACTACGTAGTGTAGGTTAGGTAAAAATAATTTTGAATGTTTTATATATTTTTTTGCATTATTTTGTAGATTTATATATGTTGATCTAGAGAAATTATTTATTTTTTATAGGAAGTGAAAGGCAAAATAGATTTCGTTGATGTGAAATTTCGCTACCCAAGTCGTAGAAATGTGCAAGTTCTTCAAGGAATTAATCTCACTATAAATTCTGGTCAGACAGTTGCTCTAGTAGGAGCTAGTGGTTGTGGTAAAAGTACATTAATAGCTCTCCTGGAAAGATTTTACGATCCTGAATGTGGACAAATTGTAAGTTTAATCTGCATATATGACTTTGTATACTTAATACAGCATCATATGTACAAATATTTTTCTGAAAATTTCCTGACTTTTTTTTAACAACAAACTTTTCTGATCATATCTTTGTGAAGGTGCGAAAAAATAAGTAAATGTTTGTGTGTGCATATATATATATATATATATATATATACAATCATAAAATTATTAAAACAATCAAAACACATTTCTTGAACAACAAAATTAAAACGAAACCAAATAGGTCGAAATCGAAATTAAAACTCAATTCAGAATTAAACGCTAAAAGTTCACAAAATGAAAGGTAAATGAATAAGAGCCAATTAATGAAACAAATCCACAATACTATATTCAAAGAATTATTTAAACGAAACAGAAACAGAAGTAACTTCGGAAACGAAACCAAAACCGGAATCGAAACTAAAAAATCATTACTGATTAAACAAGTTTTAAGAATTAAAATGTTTTTAAATCAATCATTGTATTTAGAGAGCGCAAATGCAGCTACAACTAAAATACAAATGAATATAAATTAATTAACAAAATAAGACAACCGAGTCAAAATAATCAAT
>JAPMOQ010045994.1:2172122-2202049 GCA_026543055.1 Argiope trifasciata
ATTGATTATTTTGACTCGGTTGTCTTATTTTGTTAATTAATTTATATATATATATATATATATATATATATATATATATATATATATATATATATATATATATATATATATAATATAGGGACTTCTATAGATACTCATTTATCATATTTATTTTAGCAGAAAATACCTCACAAGAGTTTGTAATTCCATTCTATATATATAAGTTAATATGTAAAGTTGGAAGGCATACTTGTAAAGTGGCGCTAATGCCCTAATTGCAAATATGTATAAACGACAAATTTAAAAAATTTCATTAAACCACTGTAATCTTGTCATCTCATGTTATCATCATGCCATCGATGGCATTTTCCTATTAGGTTGCTTTTTAAGGCCGAAGGACTAAATGGGGCAGCAAGCAGGTCAATTGAAAATTTTTATAAGTTTTGTTACCAGATAATCAAACGTTTTATAAAAGGTCTAATTCTATGAATTTCAAAATATTAAGATAATAATGTGTGTTTACATTGGACTGAGTTAAAAGTTATCATTGAATTAAAAATTACTTATTTAAAATTTCATTAAATTAATTACTGCTTAAACTATTTATGCTGTATTTAATAAAATGATGATTAATTTTGTATCCTTTGTTGAATCCTTGTAATATACCGTAGTGATCAAGGGTTTTTTAAATAAAAATTTAAAAACTGATTACTGTAGTAATCTCTTGAAAAAAGATTTTTTGTTAAAATGATAAATATGATAAATTTTGTTAAAATGATAAAGACTGTACTAATATTTATCATTTTAACAAAAAACCTTTTTTCAAGAGATTACTATAGTAATCAGTTTTTAATTTTTTATTTAAAAATATCTACACTTATAATAAAGCTCAATGTGTGTGTGTGCGTGTGTGTTGGTGCTCTACAGGCCAGACCGTTGGACCTACAGCTACCAAATTTGGTACATGTATACCTTGGAGGTCCGGAATGTGTACCTCGGAGCCCTTTTTTCGAATTTTTAATTAGAATTTGAATTAATTAAAATTTAAGCGAAAATTCGACGTTTTTCCGCTATAATTTCCGAAAATATGATCGCATAAACATGATTTTTACATCAATTTAAAGATTAAAAAATTTGCCTTCTAATGGTGTTAGTGTTTTAATGTAAAACTCAAGCTTCTATTTTTAACGAATTTTTAAAGAAATATTTTAACCATGTTTTTTTTTTAGCACGTGACTGGATAAAATAAAAGAATGCCGGAAGCTCAAATAAAAAAAATTTTCATCGCAAAATAAATCTACAGAAATGCAACTTTCAGCACGTGACTGGATAAAATAAAAGAAATATAAAATGTGATATTTTCTTTAAAAAATAAATGCAAAGCAAAGGTTTCTACAATCGTTTGCAATATCTATATCATTAACTCAATAAATCTTCTTTATTTACGGTAAACCTGATTGAATTTAGACAGGATATGCATTGAAATCCCAACTTAATGGCATATTTATGTAATCGTTTGCAATATCTGTATCATTAATTTAATACTTTTTTTCCCGTTCTCGCTTTAAAAAAAAAACATATTTAATATTTTGGCAACATCACCGAAAAAAACCTTTTTAATATTTTGGAAGCATAACCGATAATTAAAACTGACTGATTTATAAAAATTACAGAATATTATTAGGAAAAGGTGTACTTTTAGAACTTTCCGTCCATCATCTTAAAGAAAATATTAATTTCAGGTCAATCAATGCCCGGAATTACTTCAAGGCTAATGAATATGTGATTTAATTGAAAATTTTAGAACGCTTTACTCATGGCGAACCAGCTGGTCGCCAAAGGCGGCTAGTAGTCTAATAAAGAGGATTAGAGAATACTGAGCTCAAGAAAAAAAAATCCTTGTCTAGGAATGATTGAACAAATATTTTGCTACCATCAAGTTTAAAAACTGATGCAGATAAATTTTAATACTGTATTTTGTAATATTTTTCTCTTTGAAATAATGTGTCTTTGAACAGTGCTACATTAAAATAACGGATCGTTTTATTTCAATAAGCGAATATGAGATATTTAATATTATGGAAGTCGAATGGTTTTATTCTCAAATGCTTTTTAATGTTCATAAAATTTGGAATAATTTAATCAACATATTCATGATTGCCGTTCAATGATTGGATGTTTTATTTTCCATTTTTATTTTACAGTTATTGGATGGATTTGATATAAAAACAATAAATTTGAAGTATCTTAGAAGTCAAATGGCCCTTGTTAGTCAGGAACCTGTTTTATTCAACTGTACCATTAGGGAAAACATAATTTATGGAATTGAAGACAAAGTATCGAATTCTGACGTTGAGACTGCTGCTCGGATTGCTAATATACATGATTTTATCATAAAATTGCCACAGGTCAGTTTTTTTTTTTTTCTATTTCAAACTTTTTTCCTCAAAAGTATTAGATGATTTATGTTTGAAAAATTAATAATTATTCCCACTATATTAACTTATGTATAATTTTTCCAAAGGGTTATGATACTATGGTCGGAGAAAGAGGAACTCAACTTTCTGGTGGACAGAAACAGCGTATAGCCATCGCTAGAGCCTTAATACGACATCCCAAAATACTATTATTAGATGAAGCTACTTCTGCTCTTGATACCGAAAGTGAAAAAGTGAGGTTTTTTTTTTTCTCTTGGATCTTCATTTTTCCCCTCATTTATCAATATCTTCAATTGAAATTTATTCAACTGGCTGAATTTGTAAAATAAGAAATTTAAATGATTCTGCGTTCTGAAAATATTGATTATATGTTCTTTTGGAACTGCTGACTTTATCTTTCGAATGACCTGATCTCTCATTTCATTGACATTCAAGCTTTTGGATTTTCATGTGCATTTTTTTAAATAATTGGAACTAATTGCCTATCCATTTGCTTTTAAGTTTATTCAAATATAATTTCTGGTATATTATTTACGTCGACTGCGATGTATGAAGGCCATGTTTTCACATCAGAGGATATCTGATCATATTGTTGCTCAGTAACGTATTATTTAGATAGAGATATTATAAATATTCTGGATTTCAATTTGATAAAATATTTGCTTTTCTTTGAAATATTTGAATTTTTTTTTACTCAGTCGTATAAATAGCTTTAGTGATACTTAAAAATGTAATTTAAATCTAACTAAATTATTCACACAAAAAACAATTTAAAAGATGTATGACAAATTAATGCATCTTTTATGATTTGCTGTTTTAACATAAAATATTTATAAAAGTTGATGTATCTTAAAAAATGCTATCTAAATTACTGATTCAGGAAATTAAAAAAATCTATTGTTTTAGATAATAGCCTTATAAAATTCAAAGTTTTTCTTTGCATGTAGCTTAAAAATCTATATTTTTATTGATTCTTAGGTGAAAAAAAATATTGAGCTGCTTCAAATAAAAATTCCTGCTTCTTACTCTGTCTAAAAAATATCTAGTTAAATTTGAATTTATCTTCTCTCTCTCTAATTATCAATTGAATACATAATTTTTGTTTGGTTGTAATTAGGTTCCCGATATATACTTGAATTTGGATGTGTAGATTGAAATTCTCATATGAACATATTCAAATGTTTAAATAGCAGATAATAACGAACTACCTGATTTTTGTGGAGTTCCTTTGGAATATTTTAATTTGGGCAAAATTTCACTGGAAAGAAATTTAAAAAATAATTAATAAAAGACAAGCACGATTTCAATCAGTAAAAGTAATTTTAAATGGAAGGAAATATAAATATCTGTGCTTTGATTTTTTAAAATTTTAATCAAGAAAAGAATATATTAGTTAGGAATCCATTTTTTCCAATTTAATACATTAATTTATATTAATATGTTACGATTGAGCTAAAGCATTTTGAAAGTTGAAATAACCTATTCAAATGTGTGTGAAATGTATAAAGAGAGTATACCATTCAAGCTCAGTTTTAAATGTATATATTTTTATTTTTAACGTATCTTTTCAGTTGGCATTTCTTTCTATTTATTCTCTTTTTACTCAGAAATACTCATGTGTGTTTCTTTACAGGCTGTTCAAGAGGCTCTTGATAAAGCCAGACAAGGAAGAACATGTTTAGTCATTGCTCATAGGCTTTCTACAGTACAAAATGCAGATTGCATTGCTGTTATTGATAGTGGTAAAATCGTTGAAAAAGGAACACATCAAGAACTTGTGAACAGAAAAGGAATATATTATAAACTTATTAAAAAGCAGTACAAATGATTAATAGGTCTGACTATTGATGTATATTTCGATTCTTATTTATATTTTTGTGTTCTGTTAAATGTTTCCATTTCTCAGTTTTGATGTACCACTTTTTCATGAGAAAATGTTATTATTTCATTTTATCAAAACAAAATTAACTGGAAGTGTATGTGTTTGTTTCATGGCATAATATTTTTCATTGTGCAGTACGTTTCAATTCTTCATTTGTTGTATGTTTAAATACCATTAAAAAAACTTTTTTCCTCAATGGTATACTCATATATTTTGAATACTCATTAATAACTTTTAATCTCATGCAGTTTTACTATTCTCATAATCCTGTTTAATCTTTACTTGTTTTTAATTTATCTTTTGTTAGTATTCTTACCTTATATATATATATATATAGAGAGAGAGAGAGAGATTGGTCTTTCTTATATCAATAATTTTAAGAATTCTAAAATTTATAATAACTTGTTTCATATTGATTTACTTATTTTTTGTTGAATGAAGAATTTCTGCTTAAATTTTCACTTATAAAAAAAGTGAAAATAAAGTTTTAAAAAAAATATTTGTTGTGAATTGTTTGATTGGTTCAAGTGTTTCTAACCATGAAACTTAAAACGAATGCTGTTAGCAAATAACTTTCTCGCCATCTAACTGAGTTTTTAAATTACCATAAAATAAAGGAGAAAAATAAAACTTTTTGCAAATATTATTCAATATAACTGATTTGATTTTTAGTTTTCCAAACAGGAGTGAATATAATATCTCATACTTCTATGAAATGTGGAAACAAATACCTATTCATTATTTTTAATCCTATTGTCCCTATTATGTATAAAACCGAGAAAAGTGTTATATATTCAGTGAAGAAATACACAATCTCGAATGCGTCATTTGTAAAAGAGGGAAGGGATACTGTACATAATTTCATAAAAAGATTTTTATATAGTTTTTATAATTAATTTTCTAATGAAAATCTTTTAAAGATGTAACTCATGTAGTTTTTACATTAAATTAGCGTTTATACTAAGTAGCTAATAGATTTCATATTTTCTGAAATACTATAAATTTGTTGTTTAAACCAGAAAAATACTTGCATAAAAGGGTTAACCAATTTTATTTAACACCATTCCTTCAGAAGTTATTTTTGAAAAATTAACTATAGAAAAAAAATTAGTTCTTACAATTATTTTTATTTATTCAGTAAAAAATAATTTTAGAAAAAACTTTTTAGTGGTGAGAAAGTTTGCAATTTTTATCTAATATCTGTTTAAACAAGCCCAAATGTAAATATCTGTTTCTGAAACATCAAATTGATTTATACTGATTATTGAAAATAATTATAAGGGGTGTTAACAAATTTTAAGCGAAATATTTTATTGACATTAAAATATTTCGACTGATAAGTTTTATTGTCCGTACACACTTATCTGGGGAATCAACTAGTTGCCTGGTTGTGTTTAATTTATTCTAAATCGTTTAGATAAAACTTCCTGTCCATGATTCTGTCAAATTATTAAAGTCGTGTTATTTTAATAGTCTTGCATCTGTTCATTGTGTATTTGGGCTTTTCTGATGAAGATTAGTTTCATGACATCATAGCGCTATTATGTATATTTCGTATATTTTCTACATTTAATTGCCAATTTGTTTTACGGGGCTGTGGTGGCCTGGTTGTGATGTTTCGGCTCGTGAGCCGTAGGGTTTCAGGTTCGAGACTCGATTCCACGAAAGAACCTTTGAGTAAGGGTTTCTGTTGCACGTTAAATCCGTCAGGGCCAAGCGCCCTCCCGCTGATGATGTGTGGTGTGGAGAGGGGGATGCCAGCGCAGGTGTCGTCCTCATCATCTGAACGCTTTTCAAAATTACGAGGTCCGTTCCAAAATAGCCTATTGTTGCTTTACAACATTAATATAATTAAACTAAACTCAATATTTTTAGTCTTCTTTTATACTATATAGGTATTAAATAGAATCTTTCTTTAGCTTCAAACAATTCAAGAAAATGCTGCGATCAAATATTTGGTGAAACAATCAAAGCGATTTCAGTTTTATTCCCAACAATGGAAATATTATTGTGAAATATACTTAAAATGTATATGATATCATATATAATATAATATGTTTAAAAGTTAAATAAATATGAACTAAAAATTTTACTGCAACTAAACTGTCATCATTGAAAATAAATTGTTTGGCCTTTAAAGTGGTGTAAAAATAATTTTGCTCTTTATAATGAAACTCCCTTTGAAATACATGCCTACTTTCCAAAGTGTATTTAAACTGAATTCGGTAGCTCTATGTTAAACGATCTGGGACGTAGAGCGTCAACACGTATACATCATCATCTTTATTATAAGCAGAGATTCTGAGAGATGTCTCAAAATTTTTAGCACTTAATGAAAATTTCCCCCTCCCTTCGATTTTCATAGCTTAGAGAACTGCTGTGGAAAATCCCTTAACTACAAATATGCAGACTATTAATATTGAAAGCGTAATATAGGGATTAAAAATATAAAGAGAAAAATGTTCTTTACTTATTTATTGAAGTAATGAAATGAATTAAGGCAACACATTCTGATGAAAAATCATGAAAGTACCGAATTTTTTTTATTGTCTCATTTGATAAAGCCGACTTTTCTAAATATGTCTGTAAAATTTTAGAGCTGTATGTGTATTTTTTATTTAGTTATTAGAGAATTTTTGATGCATGACAGGAATGTAAACTAAAAACAAAATGCAACTAAACAAAAGTGCAAGACATTTGGCACTGTATAAGGATTACAGAGGAATATATTTTAGGAAACGAAATAAGGTAGTGTTATACCAATTGGTGCAGAAAAAAATATAACTTGCTCGTAAGCGTAGAGAAAAATTAATTCTGAAAATGGAAGACATATGTAAAGCGGGGCATTTTTAAATTGATTTATGTGTACATATAAGTAATAAATAGATTAAAATTGTAAGGAATCAAATAAATTAATAAGAATTTGTAAAAGCAAACGTAATGAAATTTTGACGTTTTCCAATCTTGTTTAAGTTATTTTATATTTAATTTGGAAAATTTCAAAAAAGGGAAGTTTCAAGTATATATTTAAGGTATGTCTTTCAACAATAAGAATTATATTGTCATATGTAGCATGATTTATATATGAAAAGATTCTGGTATTAGTATAAATTTAAAATATATGTATTTTTTCTTTTTGTTCGTTTCGAACATTTAAAATTCGTAGACTTAAAAAGGTGAAAATAAAAATATTTATTTTCTTATATGTGGTATTAATTAATGTAATTAGCTCATATATATGCTTATAATCAGCTCAGAGGCAAATATTTTTTTTTTTTTTTTGAAATTGTTATGATTAAGATTTATGGAATATCGATGATTCGTTCGCTTTTTTATATCTATTATTTATATAGTATGATAATTTATTCCAACAAAATTTAGCAGTTTTTTTATATAATACAGTTAAGAAAAAATAAATATACATTTTGTAGAAGTTTCAGGCTGTTCTCTGAATTTCATATCAAGTTATTGCAATTTGAAATCTTTAAATTCATTTTTCTCCCTGTTGTAATTTTTGTTTACGTGCTATTCTTCGAAAGCCTAAGGCTTTTTTTAAAATTGATGTAGAGGTGGGAAATTTTTTTGTGAATGTTCCTAAATACAAGTTTTATAAAACTTACTATGGAATTTGCTCTGAGATGCATAATTATTTTTTAAGCGTTCAAACTCAAAATATGTGTTTTTTTTCAGATTTTTTCTATGTTTAACAATTAATGATTTATAATTAAATAATTATTATCAGGAGGATAAATTCCATAGTAATTTTTATGTAATATATAACTAACTACCTAGAAAAAATTTATGAAAAAATTTTAACATTTAAAAAAGTTTTAGGGTTTAAAAAAATTGAAATTTTTCAAAAACTGTTGAAATAATTCAATTTTTTTTGTGGGAAGTTATAGAATGCTATTTAAAATAAGATGCACTTAAAATCTACTTTCACATATTAAAATTTTAAAAAAAAATTTTAGATGGTACCGTGTCGCCTGAATACTTCCTTTTTTTTAAATCTTGCTCTAATAAGTCAGATTAACTTGATATCTTTGTTATTGAACAAAAGGTTTTATTCCCAAGATATTGAAAAAATATGTCATGAAAGTATAATTGGAGAAAATAAAGCTACATGCAGAAGTGACCAGTTAATGAATATTGTTTACTAGGGCCCTTCGAGATGGATTACACATCGTGTGTGTATAGGGTTACCGAGTCAAAAAGGTGATTAACGCATCATATGTGCTATGATACTTACTTGCAATTATCAGTCCGTATGGAAAAGCAGCAAAAGAATGCGTCGGCTCGAAGGAGTAAAAGATGACGATTGCTATCCGATTGTCGGTTTTCGTAAATTTTGGTAACAAATCGATTAATTCACTATAAAGACTCCAATAAATTCCCGCAATTAAATATGCAGGGTAATTTAAAATTCACTATTCAAATTACTTGGAGATACAGAAAGCTCAAAAACAAGCCAGAATCGCCTTTAAGGACTTAAAAACAATGCAAGTTTCATGTCATTATTTTCCCTTCTCAATTATAAATTATATTTCTGTCAATTTTGAGTTCTCTATACAAGCAGATTTTAGGTAACAAATAACAACAAACAAGGGAAAAAACTATTTGTGTATCATCTTCAACAGCGTTTATGTGCCTCGTATTTAAAAAAGAATTAAATTTAAACGTAATTTTAAAAAACTAAAGCTTTTTAGCACAGTCTAATTGCTCTAATACAAAGATTGTCGGAATTACAGTAAAAGCTTCTTATTCACGCTTCCTTCATTCGCTATTCGCGGATTAAAAAAATGCGACCCAATTCCTATATTTGCGACTAAAAATTTCTTTATTCGCGGATCTAATAAGCAAATACATAATAATAAAAGGATTCCAATAGGTATCCAACCTAATATCCTTTGTAAATGCAGACAAATGGACTAATAAAAAAAGTAAAATAGATCTTATTACAACTTTACCTAAAGTATGTTGTTAAATGATATCGCCGAGGACTTCGACATATGCCGCCTTCACCGCAATCGGTGTTTTTGAGAATGTAAACAAACAGAATGAAAGCAACCTTATTACTCAATGAATAAAGTATATTTATAGAATTAACGACTGAGAAATAAAGTAGAACTAGCGATTAAGAAATGAAAATTTACTCATCTCATTCCGAAGATTAATTTGAATCTGACGCAAAGAAGGCAGATCTCAAAGACTATTTTAACCATTTTAATGTAACGATTAAAGACTTGGGCAAATTATACGAATACAGAATGGACGACTCAATTGAATATAATAATCTACCGGAAACATGAATAAGAAAAATGAATAGACAAGAAATAATAATAATAATGAAAAATTAAAGTACTTTTTTTGCTGCTTCTTCACTGGCGCCACTCCCGTCTGGCCGAATGAGTCAACAATATTTTTAAATGTTGCTGTTCCGTTCTATGGTAAAAGCCGCTTTGCGTGTTTTATTGTTTCGTATTTCACATTCGTTGCAAAAATTGTGATCGAGTTACACATCTCAACCGCTCTTTTTCTAATTTATAATGTCAACTAAAAAAAATGAGAAACAAATTTCGACGCGAAAAAAATCTGTGTTACCGCTTAAAGTGAAAATAGAAATGCTTGATCGTTCATTCAATGTCAACGAATCAACTAGACAATCGATTAAAAAATCCGAAGATAAAATAAGGTCGTCAGTAGCTTCAACTTCACTGTCAGCGAAAATTGTTCGTGATCCAGCAATAGAAAAATTGGAAGTGGCGTTGTCATTATGGATCGAAGACCACAACAAAAAAAGGGTGCCCCTGAGTGTTCCAATGGTCCGGGAGAAGGCAAATCGTCTTTACGCTCATTTAAAGAACCTGATGGAAGTTGTAGTGGTGAATGTACAGGTGGAGCATTTCAAGCATTGGAAGGTTGGTTCAATAAATTAACGGTGAGACAATCACTGCATAACATAAAAATATTTGGAGAAGCAGCATCTGAAGACACTGCTGCAGCAGAACGATATCCAGAAAAATTCGCAAACCTAGTAGCTGATGGAGGATACAAACCTGAACAAGTATTCAATGCAGACGAAACTGCACTGTTTTGGAAGAGAATGCCAAACAAAACATTCATTTCTAAAAGTGAAAAGTCTGCTCCTGGATTTAAGGCAGCAAAGGATAGAGTTACACTGCTGCTATGTTCTAATGCATCTGGAGATTGTGATGCTTTTCAGATCGTTTAATCCTCGGGCTTTAAAAAATCAAAACAAGGACAACCTGCCAGTGTTTTGGCGTGCTAATAAGAAACCGTGGGTTACAAGCACTATTTTTTGTGACTGGTTCGGGACTTGTTTTGTTTCTGAAGTTGAAACTTATTTTTAAAAAACAGAAATTAGACTTTAAGCACTTCTAGTTTTGGACAATGCACCAGGTCATCCTCGCGAACTTGAAACTATGCATCCAAATATAAAAGTGGTATTTTTACCTCCCAATACGACGGCTTTGCTTCAAATTATGGACCAAGGAATAATTCAGGCCTTTAAGCTCTATTACATAAGTCGAACCTTCAAAATCATATCGGATAATACGGAATGTAATCCTGATATGAATGTTATGGAATGCTGGAAGAAATTTGACATAGCGAAATGCATCGTAAACATAAAAGAATCATTGGAAGCAACTGAAGCCACACACATTGAAGTCATGCTGGGAAAAACTGTGGCCTGCTCTGACTGCGGAAAATGACGAAGAATCCATGCAAGTTCTTCTGTGAAAACTTTGACTGCAAACATAGCCGAAATCGTGAATGGAATAGGACGAGATGGGTTCGAACAGATAGAATCAAGAGACATTCAGGAATTGCTTGAATCGCAAGATGAAGATTTGACAGAAACCGACTTGGAGGAAATGTTAAATTCACAGCCCATTGAAGAAAAGGCTTCAACAAGCAGTGGAAACGTGACATTTAATTTGAAAAATCTTAGTGAAGGTTTAAGAATGGCAAATGAGCTTTGCAATTTCTTTATGAACATTGATCCGTCTATGGAACGAAGTCTTATTTTTAAGAGGCAATTTGCTAATGCGACTGCTGCGTATCAGTCTGAATTGAAGGAGCTTTTAAAAACTGCTGAGCAAGAGAAAATTACAAAATTCTTCAAACCATTGCCTAAGCCTTAAGATAATTAATCAAAATGCTCAAAAACTTCAATTAAATTGATTTTTTATGCATTTATTTTTAATTTTATTTTGTCACTTAAGAACGTATCCCCTATAATCTCATATAAATTACCATTCCTTATTCACGGTTTCTGTATTCATGGCATATTTATGGAACATATACCCGCGAATAAAGAGCTTTTAATGGTAGGCAATTATAGCGATGGCAAACAGAATTCACATCGTATCCGGTTGGAGTTTTACATCATATTATATAATGGTTTTGTGTCCCATTTAGATTTGTTTTTGTGTTTCCCATGTTCTTTAACAGTTTTTATATAATATTTATCTTAGAATTAAGTTGTTTAATTTTTCATCACGGTTATTTATAAGGAGGTCCTTTTAAGCACTTTAAACTGAAAACAGAGTCTGGTATAGCCAAGAAACTAATATGTACTTATAGTAAAGTGACTATGTCGAATTTACTGAGAACCTATTACAGTTGCAAAAGTGGTAAAATAAGGAAGTTACAAAAAAAAAAAAAGAGAGAGAGAGAGAAGAGAAAAAAGGAGATTGGCCAAAAAATCCGGGTAAGAAAACAGTATGCAATGCTAGAATAAAAACACAGGATACAGTTTTATGGAGTTATTTGTAAAACTGCTGTGATATTAGGGATTAAAATTAAGAACTTACCTTAAATTGAAAAAGGGTTTCTTCTAAAACTAGAAATTTTGTCATCTAATTTAATACAATTTTTCCAAGTTAAACAATGATGAAGTGAAATTTAAACAACGAAGAATTGAAATAAATTTTAATCGAAAATACATCAACAAATTTTACAGGTAGCTCCATTAAATCTTTTCTTTGTTTTCATTATGATATAACGAAAATTTAAACTGATTTTCTTTGGTTGATCTCAATTATTTTTATTAATTTATTGTAACACGCTTATTTCGCTGCTTGGAGCGCTGTAACTTGCCTCAATAAATTCATTCTAGTAACTTTAGGTACACTTTATTTTCCCTGGGGATACGAGATGCTGCTTTGAATTAAAAATATTTTAGCAATCCCCTTTATGTAATAATAATACTGCATGACTCTTGCTTGATTTCATTAAAAAGCGTAGTTTTTGACGTTTTAGTCTTTTTAGGACTTGTAATCTGATCATATTAGGAATAAAAATGTTCAGAAAATATTTTCGAAAATTTTGGAAATAAAAGCTAATTATACAGACAATTGCCAGGATCTTACTTCAGAAAACTTGATTTGAAATATTAAAGTTCACCCATTTGAATTTTGTCCTATTTCTTGTCTTCATTGTTTGACTGGGGAACTTGCTGCTTCGTAAGGTAATCCTTTGAAATTTCAATTTTGTTTATTCTTCTGTTGTAGCGCCAAGACCTGACAATAAGATGTATTTCCCCAAATCCTATACATAAGCTATCTCCTTGTGTTTGTTTTGTACAGTGATTAACTTTTTTTCAATTCTAATGACATAGAAATTGTGGACTTTGTCTGTGTGTTGCGACGAATGTGATAGAGAAACATGTAGCTGCTACTTATATCTGTGTATATATTCAACCATTGATTTTGCTTTCTGTAAACTAAAAGCTAACATTTCTTCTTGTAATTGACAGGTAATGTTATATGTTTTTCCTTTTATGTTCCAGGACTGCAATTTATTGTTAAACTCTTATTTCAGGACTTCATTTACAATCTATGTTCTATATATTTTTAGTATTTCTTTCATCTTTTCGAATGCCATGAGGGTCTAGATTAAATATCTATCCAATCTTAGTCACTCCGAAGTGACTTTACTCGAACAATCAGAATTCGTAGCCTAGTATGACGTGAATGCTTTCAGCATCTTTTTTCAATCCATAGATTGAAGAAAGACATTGAAAGCGCTATTGAATTATTCCAGAAATTTACGCAAAAAGAATAAAGGTAATTTTAAAAAAGTTGCCATGAACAACAATCAATGTATTATTCAAATACAGTTTGGTCACGAAGAAAAATTCTTATGTTTAACGAACTATCTATATGCAACTATAAAGCTCTAGTAAACATCAAAACCATTTTAAAATTCACTTTATCTGTTTCCTAATTACTGAACAGATTACCATTCATTTCTTGTTATAAAATACACTCTTAAATTGCTAACTATAAGACTTTGCTCTAAAATTATGAGAAAATAATATTGAAATTTAACGATCGCGCAGTTATGAATCAAAACAGGAAGAAATCGAGGTCGTTTCTACGACATTTAAGCAATATCCTACCTGCCTTCAATATATCATGGTTAACTAGACAGAATGCTTTCCTTATTTATACACAATCCTCACCATTGATAAAAATATTTTTTCACAAATGCATCAATCCCCTAACGCTTATAAAATTACCTATTCCTTCTTCGCTAAATCTAATTCCATTCCTTACAATAACGGAGTTTAACAAACTACTTTCAAATCATTCTTCAGGAGAAATACTAAATAAATAATGCCTTACTAGAAACGCTAATTTCAGACAGCGTTCGTTGTAGTGTTTAATCTGCAAAACATGGATATGTTCTAAAATATATTAGTGCTTCCACTATTTCAATCCAATGAAACTAAATAAATATTTAAAGCCAAGAAAATAGGTTTCGATATTTTAGATGATTTCATCGTAAAGAAAAGTACCGGCAATTTTTTGGAGCCAAGTCTCGCCGAAATGAATTTTCCACTCGTATATTTCTTTTATTTTTCTCTTTCTTAATTTCTTAAGCCTCCTATTCCTTTTTCCCCCATTAAACCAAGTGTTTCACTCATCTTTTTTTTACTGCATCCTTGTTTTTTTTCCTTCATAGTCAAGAATTTTGTTTTAGTTTTAAAAAATATGAAAAAAATGGAGTAAAATCATCTTACTTTTCATTTTCTAGTGATTCTAGAAAATTTTCTTTAATTATAGGGCAAAATCTTCCTTTAAAACGAATATCGATTTAATGTCATTCAAGGGATAGAAAAGAAATTAAAAAAATGTCCGAGAAGATGCTAAATCGTACAATGATAAAAACAAAACACTAACTTTTAAATAAAAGTTTATTTAAGTTATGTGCTTTTTATGTCTTTGTCCACAGTGGTTTGGACATCATTATATAAAATTATTTTTAAAAGAAATCTGTTATTTTACTTTGCGCCTTGGTTTCATCAGCTACATAGCACATTTCAATAGTATGTATGGACCTTTGCAAACTTTTTTTATGGCCCTGAAAGAAAGAAACTCTTTCAGTATTTTCAAAGAGTGGTTGGCTTATAGAATTCCTCGTGCTACATTATAACCTAGGTCTTTTCGCGAACTAACCGATTCTGTGTCTATAAGATCGTTTAGAGTCGGAATCTGATATAACATTATTTTAAATCTTTGATATATCATAAGCTATGCAATACTCAAAGTCATCTGAAATGGGAAAGAATTGTTTCCTTTAATTCAAATGTCCATTCTCAAATTCACCTCTTCAGACAGCCAGAAAAGCATCTTTTATAAATGGGCGTAAGATGTATTTACTCCTATGCTGTAGAAATCAAATAAAAAGCTTGACTTTTTCTTGCCTTCGGATTCCAAACTAAGAAGAGTATTTTCAGAAGTTTCTTTCATTAGTGCATTTTAAAAGATCATATAATTCCCAAATCAAAAGACTGAGCTTTTATTCAGTATTTAGCAGGGAGGAAATATTTTGTTATATTAAATCTACAATATGGATTATACATTGATCAATAAATACAGGCAAAAAAAATCTTACGTTTCTGTGAGCGCATTTATTCGTTCAATTTGAGCAAGTTGTATTCAAAAACTATTCTTCTCATTCAATTTTTTTTGTTTGAGGCATATCCAGATGCAAAGCTCTTTAAGTTCTTGAAAAGTCTTATTTCTTTAATTTTCTAGAAAGTAATGGTGCAAACTTTTCGTTTCTGCCTGAATTAGTACATTGCAAAACATTGACTAACAGTTTCGATTATTTTCCACGTGACAACATTCACATTTTAATGAAAAAGTCCTATCTGGAAGGAAAAGGCCTATTGTCTCTTCATCATTGAAAATGTCTTTACTATAATTTTGTTGAATCAAAGGAGATAGTGGTTTTTCCCATCTTCTATTGGACATCTTGGAATTGCCGGCAGCAGATTCGTCATAAACAAACTCGTAGGATAAATTATTCATCTTCTTAAAACGATCCGTCCAGCCATTTCAAGCTTAGAGTTATAGTATATAAGCGATTTCTATTGCTCTCTCTTGAAAAAAAAGTGATAATTTAGGGAAATATTTGTTACACGAACGTTGTTGTATTATTGAAACAAGAAATTATCAAATGTTCCTCAAACGTTGACAAAATTTTCCTGCTTTTGGCCAATTTTATCCGAATTTTCCGAATGTTTCTCCTTAGTATTTACTTGCTTTAAAATTGTTTATTCTATTGAATATAGAATTCGAATTAATTTAACCAAGTCAGCTATGTAAGCTTCGACATTTCTTATGAATTGCGTTTTCTCCAACAAAGAAAATTGCTTTATTTTTTTTCAAATCCAGATATAATGAAAAATCTTTTTAAAGCAATTCAACTGTCAGGAATGCAACCACATGAACTAATCATTATAGCATGGGACAATTGCTGCTGCCGACCACTCTATCGCCATTAAACTGCGTAACATTGGCGAAAATGAATGTTGTCGTCCTTTTGTGGTCGACTTTCATACAGTTTCACCAACAAGCCAATTCTCCAGACTTGAACATCTCTTTGGACAGGTCAAACCCTTCCCCCTTCAACAGGGACGCTCTTTGTTGAAATAATGGTGTGCTGAGTCATCATTAATCGTCAGCCGTTTTTTTCGTTTGCAGCGGTTGGCCCCTAGCCACAAGCATCAGGCCAAGCACGACTTCCTCATTTTCATGAACACTTGATATTCTGAGAGACTCCGTTCCCCTTTCCTAAACACTCCGAGATACCATTCTTTACCAGATGTCACCACTGTTTAGCAAACTCCGGATTCTCGAAGAACTAAGAGCTTACACAATATCTCGTGATTCTGCAAAACTGAAGAACTTGATAAACACATGGGCAATCACCACTCACATACCAATACTGCAGCATGACACTGAAACTACTTACCAAAGAACAACCTAGTAAGCGACGTCATTGACATGGAGAAGAAAAAAAAAACCCATCTCTACACATAATGACCTTGAAATGCAACCAAGTGAGAGGCTCCTGCCCATCAATTTTGCAATTTCTGTCTCATCTCAGATTTTACACAACCAGAAACCTCATTATTAATCTACACATGCTCTTAGGACTGATAGGCGCCAAGTTCTGTCATACTATTAGCCAATTCAAAGATGTTATTATCTCAGCAATCAATCTCAGCAACAAATGTTTCGGATCAATTACTAATAGGATTGTACTTCTGAAACTTATTAGACAAGGATTTCCAAATCTCTGGAGTTCGGAATACTACTAAATAGTTTAAGCTCTGTTGATCCAGAACCAGATATCAACAGACAGTTTTCAAAAGAACATACCTTTTCAACATCAAAAAAGATTACACAATCAGTTGAAAATACAGCATTTCTGCCCTTTGCAGAACTCAAAATAGCACCAGCTTTCTCATCTACACACCGTCATTACAGAAAGATGCTGAAAGTCATTCCTAATACCCACAGCAGTAATAGCTTATTACTTATGTTGATTTCAAAATATTTTCCCCAACAAATTATGGTATTTGAAATCACGCGAGTTGGAAGTTCCTGCCCAATCATTAACCAAAAAGAAAGAAGAAAAAGATCCCTGTATATTTTGGGATCGAAACACCCATACTTACCTAATGTAGAATAGCGCCTGAAGGGACGGTATAGGTCAGCTGGGATTCCAAGAATCCATCTTTTATCTTCATATGACCAAGGTGATAGCGGAAGATAAGGAGTAATCTTCCTACTTTTAACACGAAGGCAATGATTGGGGCTTCCGAGTACTGTATGGAATCTGCTTGAAAAAAAAAATCCTTCCCCCTCACAATTGAAGACGGTTAAGGACAATTGCACTGAATTCTTTCCGATGTTAGACCGTTAAATGTGGAAAATATTAAAAAATGATAACGGAGTTGAATTCTTAACTTTTTAATATCGCAAATATTGGACATTATTTGGGACCAGTGAAGAATGTCGTTACTTACGAAAAAATGTTAAATTTACGGAACGTTCAACCAAGATTTCATTACACCGCTATGGTGGCATAAGTGGATTTTTAATTTATGTTGATATTAAATTTTCTAGTTTATGCCTCCCTTTACAATTACAGATTGTAAACATTTAACTTCAAACCATTAAAGCCACTTATTATCACCAGTCATTTGTTATCATTAATATTTATTAATACACATCAAGTTTTCAAAAATAAAAAAGCGTATTATAATGATAGAATTAATTTCCTTTTCGTTTATTACATTTCTTGCATTATTCGTTATATTTTAAGAATAATTTAAAAAATATATTGATTATAATATATTAATTTTCAAAAATTACAAGAATAATTATCGGGCACAAATAAAGTTAAACACAAGTAAGCACAAATATAAGCACAAGTTAAATTTCAGTTTTCTAGCAAATACTTATTTAGTGCAAATACAAAAATATCATATTCTCTGAGGTTTAGAAAATAAATTTAGTTTAGTTAAAAATTATTAGTTAAATGACTCAGTTGCATTTCAAAATTAGAGTTGCAACTCTGGGACAGAACTCGTTCAAAAGCAAGATTTTCAATAAGAATCTATAAAATCCTTCCATGAAAAACATTTTCCCGTTCGTTAGTGTTAAGAAAATATTTTCGCAAATCACTATACGTTACAATATATTGAAGATTTTATATCCTTTCCCCTCTTCCTACAGCAAAATTGGCAATTATAATCTGCCTTTCATTTTTGCAAAACTTTCAAGAACTATTCACAAAGATTAAAATATCCCTACAGATTATGCAGAATTCATTCAAAATCTCATTTGTTTATAAAAGTTCTATTTATAAGCAGTATGCAAGGAATCTGGATTACAAGAAACCTTTTTCCAAAATAAAAAATGACCAATATAATTCCTATCCTTAATTCTGGAAAGATATAATTAAAGTACGATTTAATTGATCAAATTATAAAACATTCACTTTCTGTAAAATGTTTGATAGGCTGCTTTTATACAAAATAATTAATAGCGACACTATTTGCAAAATTTTCTTCACATCTTGCTGAATTATTGTCTAACAAAGATTGCAATTACTTTCTCTCCATTTTTCATCAAAAATCGTAGAAACAAAATGTAAAAGAACTATAAAATTTTCATTCTTTTCAAACATAATATCGCAACAGCATATTATTAGGTTTGAAGAGAAGGGATAATCCATAACTTTTTCAAATTATTGTCAAAGGAATGACTTCAAAATTGTATTTGCACTAAGAATTATTGTATTGAATCGTGTAGATGTCAGTATGAAAAATATAATTATAGAAAATCTGTAATAAAACAATTAGCTATTTCTGATTCTAGTTAATTAGATGACATAAATTGATCGCAATGCAAGTGTCATTCTATGTGGTGACAACCCACAATTGTTGCAGCAGTTTAATAACACCAGCAGTAATCACTTTGTCGACGATTAAATCAGTGCAGATATTGGAAAAGTGTTGAGATCTACAAAGGAGCGCCTGCAAAAGTGTAATATGGACTTAGCATTATCAAAAAGGAAAATTCTTCCTTTTATGTGTTCATTGACAATACCAAAATGGACCGGAAAAGCATTCTAATATGATGTTTTTTGCTCTGGTTACAATTAGGGAAGTCTATCATATGAAATTCTTCCTTCAAACAATGCATATAACTGACTCTAAGAGTACAACCGAAATTACTCAATTAAAACCTTTAAATTTTTTGAAAAACCAGTATATGAACATCGATAGCACCAGAGGAGAAACAAATGTATTACATAACTTTCATAATACATAAATTATAATACATAATATATTATAATACAATATACATAATAATTATAATAATTATAATACATAATAATTATAATACATTATAATACATAATACATAAATTACATAACTTTCGAACCTCCTACTAGCCCTTTCACTGTATCGCGGACGATGGCTTTGGGGCTTCTTAGGAATAAGCAATACGCCGCAGAGGGCCAGAAGTAGAAGCCATGATTCAAGTAGCAATCCCTAATTGTCCAAGGCTTTGTTCAGAAATTGTGACAGTTTAAATTTACTTCAATGATGCCTTTTGATCTGTTATGGCGTCCTTTGACTTCATTGATCTTCAATTTTAGTAATCATCCGATACCAAGAACATGGCACTTTTACTTTTTTGTATGTATGAAGCGTCAATATTTACTAAAGAAACAATTCAATTATGCTCAGATACGAAGTTTTTATCTTTTGTTCCTGCCATTTGGTAAAAAATAAATCCCAGGAAAAAGGAGTAAACATTTCACTAATACTCATTATTAATATTATGAAGCATTTCTTTCTCATTCCTCTTGTTCATCTCAAATCAGCTAATACAAATTAATCTCCTATATTTCTCTGCCTTTGTAATTTTGCTTATCCAATGGCTAGAAGATTGGTAATTAAATATATATTTAACTTAGTTATTTTTTGTAATATGGATGGAATTACGAAGGATCTTTCTCTGCATGGAGTATTAATATTTTAATAATTAAAGTGTTTTCAAGATTAATGAATGAAATTTCTGAATGAAAAGCACAATAACATCTTCCTATCTAAAATTCAGAACAGATTTCAGTTACATATCTTATTTCTTCTGTCTTCTCTTTTGCTTTAAAGTTCATTATCGAAATTATTTTTATTCCTCTACACAAATGACTCCATGTTTACTAGAAGAATTTTATTACTATCGATACCATTATACGTCAAATCCCAACTTCATAAACTTTACGGCGTGGTGTAAACGGCGGGAAGTAACTTTATTAACTTAAACTTGTAGATTTTTTTACTACATTGTGAAGATAGGAAAGCTTAGGTGTGTAAACGGCAAGCAAATGTTAAAGATGAGAATGTAAAAGCAAAATTTTATTTTATATCAAATACTTTACGTTACTAAATTACATGTATAATCTATCTTTCAAGGTAGCTATTTGACCTTGACTTGAACTTTAGGAAACATAATGCAGAAAATAACTGGGTAAAATGTCAAAATCACCTAATTTATCTCTAATGCTAATTCAAAATGTTCCATGATGGTGGGAGTAAAAAGTTCAGTTGAATTTTTTTTTAATGTTAAACCAAAGCTATACGGATTAATATTAAACGATAAATAAGAATTACATTTCCCTCTTAAAGAATAATTTTGCGCCAGTAGCAAGTAGTCATTCGGTTTTTAACCAATTATTATGAATTAATATTTTAACTGAAACATTTACATACCTCTATATATCAGACCCAAATACGGAAAACTCTTTCAATGATGTCGACCTAATTCAAATATTTTCCGTTTGATTGAAGTAGGCTTTTCATTTTTAATTATATTTTAGTTTTTGGTAAAGTTTTAATTACTTAAAATTAAAACAGAGGATAATTATTTATAAAATATATATTTATTTTGATTAGAGAAATTTAATAAATCTTATTATTTGAAATCCCTTTATTTAAAATTATATCTATCAGAACTGTTTATCATGTATTCATGATCGACAGTAAAAATATTTCATCATGAATTTACTTTACTACCTTCATCAAACTATTAAAAATTGTAATTTGGGTCTAATTCGATTCGCTTCTCATTTCTTACAATGAAACTAATTCCAGATACGTTAACTAAATTTATAGGCTGATTGATAACTACATTATGGGAATTTTAAAGTAATACAGTTTCATCAAGAATATAAATCTGCAAAATTTCAATCCTGTATTCAAAATTAAAACACAGAAAATAACAGAAATATAGATTACAAAATTCCTATTTTGTAAACATGAAATAAGTCAAGTCAATAAAAGTGTCTTATAAATATAATAAATTCACTTTTAGGAGAATAATTTTATTAGTGCACGAAAGGGTAGAATTAAAAAAAATTACTCGTTTCCTCTTTTTTATTTTTCATTTATATGGCATTATTATAAATATTATGGAATATAAAGAATGTTTTTTTAAATTCCCTATCAAATGATGCTACTTTTATACAATCAGAATTTTATTAAATTAAGCTATTAACTAATAATTTTAATTCTTAAAAACGGAAATAGAAAACTTACCATGATCCAAAATTTCAGCAATCTAGCACTTTGAAAAGTGAGTAAAAAATCGATTACAAAACTTTGCCCATGCAAACATAAAAAAGATGAAGTAAAATAAAAATATATACAAAAAGCTAAACATTTTTATGCTTAAATATGAAAATAAAATCTTTTTTTTTTAATTTCTGATATTACTTGAATACAAATATTTGACTAATACTTAAAAACGCTTTTATATATCTTCATTTTCTATAATAATTGGAAGAGGAAATCAATACTTTTAGTTTATTCATAGAGGAACAAAGATACTGATAGTGCTAAACTCATGATAAAATTTTTAATTTCAAATTTAGCATTTTTAAGGTGAACTTTATTGGTGTAATATTAATTATAATAATTATATCATATAAAAGGAAGTTTTGTTTTTGATATTTCGTTTGGTTTTGCTTACTCAGTAATTTGGATGTTAGATCATTTATTGATAAGGAATCATTGAATAGAACAGGAGCAAACGTACAGAAGATGAAAACTTTGTTTTCGATTTACTGGATTAAAACTTCCTCCAAGGATGAGGAGAAAACTTGTAATGCTTTCGTACATGGTACATACACGTGACTTGAAGAACTTTCATTCTAGAATGAATTACTTATCTTAAGTTATAACCTGGAAAAAAACTGAATTAAAAGACGTGTAATACTTATTGACAATTTAAGAATCATTCAAACAATCAATATTCAATGTAATATACAAATAAAAAACCTAATTTTACCTTTACATAGCGAGGAAAAAATTACAAAAAAGTGATCTAATGAATTTTAATCGCATCGAATGAAAAGCTTAAATTTTTAATAAATTTCTGTTTGTCAGATTTGCAATTAGGCCGTTTCAATGCACGGTCTTATATTAGGTGGATCCTATAATTTGCTTCCTAAATTTTTGATTAGTGAATTTTATATTCAACAAGTGAATGATCATCTTAGTAACTATACTCTAAGGTTGTCAAAATATTAATTGAGGAAGTGTTTGGTGCCGTCAAAGATTAAGCATTAAAGTTGAGCCGAGAATGTTTAGAATAAAGTGTCCTTTAAATAAAAAATGATACTCTTCTGCTACCTTTTAAATTAAATGAAGAACCTATCTTATTGTTTCAAAATTTTATAAAATCTATAAAATAGTTGAAATTTTCAATTAATGATAATTAATCATTCATTTTACTCATTTAATTACTCATTTTACTTTTATTCTGAAGCACAAGTAATGTTAATGCATATTCCGTGTGATCTCAGCTTCCCAGGCTTGAGTCCTAGTTCCGCAGGGTTATTCTTTACTCGGTGTTATATCTGCGAGATGTGTGAAAGGAAGGACCTCCTGTAAAAAGGGCTTGTTCAAGCGAGTGTAAGAACGTCATCTTCATATGAGCTAGAAGTCAGATTTCTGTTCTTGGTGTTCAGGGACCTATACCTTCAGAAGCTACAGCACAAACTCGGCTTAAAATCTCTGACTTTGTCAGCGATCTTGCTAATGACAAATAACGTATGTAACAACAACAGCTCAAGTAATTATCAAAAGAGTAGCTTGTCGTTCCCAATCTATCCTTTGAAGATTTTCGATTGAGAGTAGAGTGAAAAGAGAATATAATAAAATATTTTGTGAGAATTTTGCTAATGATTCTAATCCCATTTTATCTGGCATATCTAACCAAGTCCATGATGAAAAGATATAAATAGAAGAAAAATGTGGTACCTGCTTGTTGCTAAAGTAACTTTGGAGAACCCGATGTAAAGCTCTATCTCCAATCAATTGGGATAAGTTACCTTCCTAGAGTAGATTTTTTAAATATGTGTTTCCCTTTGAAAAAATTTGGTAAATGCCCAGAAGTCAGTTGGTCTTCCTCGAGCATTTTGTTGTTAAGGTACATATTGGTCCGAGTATTGTTCGGTACTGTTGACTAAGAGGCAACCACAGGATGGAATTCTTCTCATATACCCTAACAGTCCGATTATTAGTCATACTTTAATTTACTTGGCCATTGAAAAGTTTCAAGACCGTTAGAATTTTGTGAGCGAAATAATGAAACTGAAATATTAACTCGGAAATTTTCATTAGAATGAGTATACGCTTTCGACGCTGAATATTTATTTACGAAGAATAGTCTGGATACACTGAAAAATAAAATTTAAAATTTTGTATTGATATAAAATAACAGCCAGGATAAAATATTTCTGTTTTTTATTTTTTCTCTTCCAAATGTTATCGATAGCATGCAAATGATAATTTCAGACTACACGTAAGTAACTAGAAATATAGAATGTATTTGATATTCAAGTATATTTGACAAACCATGAAATGTTTTTCATTTTCTCTCTTACTTTTTAATACTCTGTAACCCTAATATAATGTCTAATGGAGTTAAATAATGAAAAAATTGAAGTGTTGAGCAAAATGAAATATATATAATTACAAATTGTTATGTATTAAAAATTTTATCAAATGATATAAATAAAATTTTTAAAGTTAAAGTCAGTTATTTAGTCTATTTTAATAAAAAATACTAAGAATTTAAGGAAAATAATTGCTTTTTACAAAGCTAGTCTGAAAATTAATGTAGAATTTCAAATCGCTATGTCAGTTTCTTGTTTCAATGTTTTCTACCAGATGGCGACACGAACTATTTAAGAGTGGAAAAATTATAATTTTCATACCTTCACACACAGAGAAGGAAAAGAAATTTAAAATTAAAGTTAAAAAAAGAGGAGTAAGCAGGTCGTCCATTTTTTCTATCCGTCCCTCTGAAAGATGAATGAATGAGTTTTTTTCTTTCACTAAGTGAATGACAGAGAGTCTAACTTGAGTTATTGTCGCTTATTAATCGAATATCAAAATTATTTTTTTAAAAAAAATCTCCATTGTGTAGAAATAAATATATTTTAAGCTACTTAATTTTAATTTATTCATTCTGAAAAAATTGAGTAAATAATTTCTCTGTTTTCTTATCTTTAAAAAAAACGCATTTCTAAAAAAATTGTGAGATTTTCTTTATTTCTTGTTTGTAAACATTAGAAATTAAATTACTAAGATTATCCCCCAAACCAAAAATTGAAGCTGAGAAAGGTTTTTAAGTAATCGAAATAAGATAAGCAGATCAAAAATCTCTCTTTCATAGAATTTACTAAGTTTTAATTGATAGTTTAAAAGCATATCAAGAAATCTAGTGGAATCTATGTTTTGGGTTAATATTTTTAGGAATGATGCCAATTCATGCTCACGTCACATACGTTAAGAATGAGGGAGCAATTTAATTTAAGAGTCCATTGTGCCTCATTCTCGAGGAAAAAAAAGGTAAAACAATGACAACTCCAATGCTAAATCCCCAAATTGAATAAAGGCAATATTTGTGAAAGGTAATAGTTATTTTAACAAAAAGAACTCGAGTTATGCCTCGTTTCTTCTAACTTCCCCCAACATTAAAATTTATATTTTATAGTTGTTAATTTTTAAGCTTTTTTTAACAAGTTATTTGGGGGGGGTTTTTTTTTTTTTTTTTTTTTTTTTGCATGGATGCAGCTAAACATAATTAAAAAAAAACCATATAAATTTCAGAGGATCGCATATGTTAAGAAAAGTACATTCAAACGATGTTTGTTATTGGCGAGGAAATTTCATACGAGATTTTTCCGGCGTTTTTCTCACGTAATTAATCGATTTCCTTTGAACTAAATTAAAGTATAATAACTATAAAATTACGCCCTAAATAAAATTTGAAGAAAATTGAATAATTGATAACGAATTTTAATGGAAACGAATAGCATTTTTGACATGAAGAATCAATGTTAAATTATTAAAACATAAAATTTGGGGAGTATTATTTGTAGAAGTACAGAAGCAACACATAGGGAGCGTAACTGTGTCTATCCTCTAGCAACTAATAGCGGATTTTATATATTGCTGTTATATTACATCTTTTTTATTCCTGAATCATGATCATCTGACTATTTGATGAATATCACGTGAGTATATATTGTTAGAACATTAGAGAATTATTATTAGAACTTTAGATCTGTGAGGTGGGACAGAAACAGCCCGAATTCTGATTTGACCATTTTTAAGAATGGCTCTAAGCTAAATAGTTAGTTTGGAGTGGTCTTCTGTAATTTTAAGCCAAACAAATCCAAAAAACATCTTTATCGTCTAGCCAACCACTACTCAACTTTTCAGGCAGAGGTCATTGCTTTAAAACATGCAATAAAATAGAAAATGGGGAATACCAAAAATAAACTGAGCCATGTATTTACTGACAGTTTTAGTGTATTTAAAAGTTTTTCAAAATTCAAATCAAAAGATAAACCAGTAGATGAAACCCATGAGTTGGTGAATTGCTCCATCTCCCTACATCAGGTTAAAGCCCATATGGGAGCTGCTAAAAATTTTACTATTCTGCTGAAAATAAATGCTCATTTGAAAATTTCAGAAAGAACTTTCAAAACTAAATTTTAAAAAAATGTTGCACGAAAGAAAGAGCAAATATGTTGGGATCTTGGAGATAAAGGAAGATTCACATATGAAATCTTTAATGAAGTTAAAATTTCCGGATGCACAGATAATAGATTCATTGCTCAAACTGTGAAAAACGTGATATTTGTCCAAAATACCTGCGCAGCTTCAATTTAAAAGCATGCTATTGCCAGTGTGATGAAAAGATCAGTGATGTCATTAACCACTACATATACTCTTATCCACTGTTGGAACACATCAGAAGCAATGTTAAAATTGGGATTCCTTTTTTCAAACCTTAATTTAGAGATAAAAAAGAGCTGATAAATGAAGCCCAGACGGCTGAGCCTCAATCAGATTTATTTTTCCAAATTTAAAATTTTACACTTTTTTGCCATATATACGAGTTTATAAATATTCTTGATTCTTCTTTCCTTTTTTAAAAATTATTATTTATTTTATATTTTAGTTATTTATATTTATTTTATTTACACTTTTGTTCGTTTTCTTTCTTTCATATAACTTAACTTCATTTTATTTCATTCAAAATTGAATACTTTGTGCATCACGTGGTGTTGCTTATGACCTTTTCCCATGGATCTTTTTTGCTTTTTCATTTAATGTCTATTATATCAGTACATGTCTTCATGTTTTATAGGGAAATAATGTTCTTTCAACTCTAAATTCTAAATTCGTAATGATTGTTGATGGAGTTTATTCCGATGTAACGCTACTATTGGCACTCACCATATGATCAATAAAATAAAATATTGATTCCGCTAAATTAATTACTCATCAAGTTAGACTGCATTGAATACTTAAAAAAATTTTTTTAATACATATAATGAAACTGCGGTTTAAGAAAATACATCTAACATCGCAAAAACACACATACACACCTTTAATTTCTTGATAAGCCACTTTATATGTTTTATGTATTCCACTCCTCACGATCTTCCAAAGTGTTTGCTATAAAGATTTATGACAACAACAGTACATACATAATAATTGCTCCAAGTTTGATTGAAATGAGTGAGCTTGAAGAGAATGCTTGCAGTATAGTAAAATTCAGATAGTTATTTTAATGAATTAAATGTGCATTATGCATACATTAATTTTGCCAGTATTCAGGTTTTTATATTCCTTAATAAATATTGGAGGCGGTAGAAAAAGACGACTTTTAGCTTATTACAAATGGTAAATCAGAATCTGATGTTTCAAACTACGGTTTATCTGTCGAAAGGAAGATTTGGAAAATTAAGAAGCGAAATAATTTATACAATTTTAATAATTATATAGTTTATAAGGCTATTTACCCAAATATCTCTATTCTTTGTCTTCGAAGTACTAAGTCATAGAATAAAATACAAAATAAAATATACAAGAATTATGCAATTCTAATTAAATAAAAGCCATTGAATGTCTGTAGTTCAGACATATGTATCCTCCAAAGTCAAAGCATCGATTTCAACCAAACTTGGGGAAATTATTATCAACTAATTGCACAAAAATACTTTGAATGTCAGAAATTTTTATAGCAAATGCTATGAGAGGTTGAGAGGAGTCGAAACAATTAACCATATTAAAATTTTAAAACTCTGAGACATTTTGGAAATATTTTTGAATGCTTTCGAAAAATATTACATTTTGTGGAACTTCTTCTGGAGCACTGCATATCATTTTCAAATATTTTTGATTATTAATATATTTTAGACCAATTTAGAGAATTATACTGCATCATAAAATGCTAAAAATAATAGATTCCAGCTCACATTTCAAAATATTTTCTGTCACTAAGATGTATTATATGAATTTTTAGAAAAATATGGAAAATTCAGAAATATTTTAGAATATTTAAATTCAGTTGCAGTTTGAAAAGTTTTGAAACTTCCGAAAATTTTCACAATACTTGGGAGCATTTTTTACTATACAGAGCAATTTTTTAACTGCCTACATAATTTTATAAAGTTTATGGCAAAATTAGCTAATTAATCAATTTAAATTTAGCTGAAATCTTTAGATTAGTGTATTTGCAGAAGTTCTCTGTATATTGCTCATTTGTACATATTTGTGCAGCCCCATAGTAATTGTTCAGAATAGCATTAGAAAATTTTGAAATATTTTTTTTCAACTTTTTCATTCAAACACCATTATTTTACAATCATGAATAGGCTAGAATTATTGGTTAATCGATTACTTTAACTAATATTTGATTACCATATTCATGGTACCAATTAGTGATGAATTTGACAATAAATTCAATTTAATAATTTATATTAATAATAATGAAATACGTATTAGAGATAAAAAATTACAAAATGCTAAAAAAATCTTCTTTTTAATGGTCTAATAATATTAGTAAAAGTTATTAATTATTTAAATAATAAAATAAGTTTAAAAATAAATATAATTAAATAACTTTAATTTTAGTAAACTTATTTTAAACAGAATTCTTGCTACAGCTTCGATTTGAAACGCAAACAGTTAATTGCTTGAGAATGGTATACCATCTATTATCCTCTTTGTTGTAGAGGTATTGCATTTTGATTGTAGTTATATTGAAATTGCAAAATGATATATTAGTCAAGATACTAAAAAAGCAAAATAAAACTTAAAGAACTGTAGCATTATAAAAACAAAGTAAAATATTGCAAGTTATTTTCAAAAATGTCAGAAATTTTGAATTTAAAGCAAGCATTGGTTGTTAAAACTTGTGTCTGTGGTAGTGAGGCAATACGTTGAGAAGAAATTGAAAATAAATCCCGTTGAATTCGAGATATAATTTGGATAGTGAACTTAATATGAAAATCTTAGAGACTGTGGAAGTTTGCTGTGGTAAAAGCCACTGCCGGGACCAGAAGATTTCTAGATTTGAAATTTGATACTGTCGAAGAATCGCAGTATAATTGGGTTCGTTAAAAACGTTGGGGCAAAATATTTTCCAGTTGTTGATAAGTGGAAGTTTGGATAGGGGGATGCCAGTTCAGGTGTTCTCTTACCACTTTTCCAAATTACTAAATTGGTCCCCAAACAGCCCACGTGTTGCTTCAAAATCGGACGTAACTATATCTAAATTAAATTTATTCAAAACCTTTGTGATATGGTAGTAAATTACGAAGTGAAATATTTGTAACAATGAATTCATACTTGACTGCTTTTGCTGTCAAATCAAAATTCTTGTGTGAAACATAAATTTGACTTTTAAATACTAACATCGTAAATCAGTTCTTATTTTAAGACTTCAGCGTTGAAAAATCTGATAAAAAGTAATCATTTCCATTATTAAAAAAAAAGGTCGTTTTAATTCAAAACTTAAAGACAGCACAGTAAAATACAAAAGAAATATTGAAAATTTTGAAATTAAATATTACATTTCATACTTCAATTTCAATCTCGCATAATTACCATAATTTTTTGATCATTTCTACAAGTCTGCCAAGTCAAAATCATAAATTCCCCTCATCATCTTATCAATTCATAGTTTCTCTCCCAGAAGTATCCCGGAAGGCTTCTGCATCACGTAATCTGAGCTACATAATTTAAAACAGATTTATTACAAGCGAAAAAACTTAAGAAGCGAAATCTTTAAGCTAAGATTTCGCACGATATCCGAGAATATACGAAAATTTGAATTCTAAATTACCCAACTATAGTCGACGAGATTTTCTCTCGCGTCAAAAAAGCAGCATTCCTGCTTTCTAAGAACCGATACATCGTT